>MU228416.1:1119204-1193953 GCA_018584345.1 Thuja plicata | reverse complement strand
TATATATATATATATATATATATATATATATATATATATATATATGTTGTCAAAATTGGGTAAAAAGATAATTTAAATTATTTTTTTTAAATTAAGTGTCTTTATTCAGAGATTTAATAACACATATAGTTTTCTTTAAATTAAGATTTAATTTATTTTAGATTATATTAAATTAGATTTTATTTAACTTAGGGGAAATAACACACTTCTAATTTAATTCAAAAATTGAATTATTTTGTAGTGTTATTGCAAATTGTAAGCTTTTAGTATGATAATCATATTTCTAATAATAACAAATATTTAAAATAGGAATTGATGATATTTTTTTATTATAGTATTGTAATGTTTTTAACATAATTAATTTATTAAATTATCCATTTTAATTTACTAACCTAGATGATGTTATTTATCGATAAGTGGGTGAAGACCACCCCTTATCACGATTAACTTTTTAAGGGTATTATCGTTACCTTTTGTCGATATCATGCACGGTTGACTTTTGGTCAACCATGGTCAAACATTGAGCGATCATCTTGATATTCAAACCATATGATCTCTGTAGCCTCTGGACCCTAGGGATTCAATTTCATGTCTTTCGGAGATAGTTGACTTTGTGGTCAACTCTGGTTGACTTTTTGGTCAATTGTCTTGATTTGTGTGCTGATTGTGATCTTTACTTTGGGGAACCCTGTAGGAGAGCTATCCTACTTAGTTGAACCCTTCTAATTGTTGTTTCACCTCTGCACCATTTTGCGTGCACTTGCTATACCTTGTGGTGGTATAACCGTTTGCTTTAGTGTATTTTAAAAAAAAATTGTTGGTGTGTTTTTGCCCAACTTTTTGGCATGACACGATGTCAGTTAGCCTTGGACATTTTCGTCTTTTGATTTTGTCATTTTCTAAATAGTTAACCTCGTAATGGTTCATTTGAAGTGTGTGTTTGCAACTACAGGTAACTGACACAATTTCACGTGTATTTTTCTAGTGCCCACCATGGGGAATGCCCACATATCTCCTTTTGATCCAAATCTGACCCCACCGTCACGTCTGGATTGTTATTTTGGTTGAAATTAACTATAAACTTGCCTATAGCTAACGAAAGATAAATCTGTGGCAAAAAAAATTTCCTGAGTATGTCGTACAACCCATCGCATGGAAATCATGGTGATTTTGAATTATTCCTACACGTAGACCGAGGCTAAAAAATTTATTTATATAGGTTCAACCCAAATATTCTACGTCTTTGGTTTTTATCTGCTACTCTGTTTGCAACATTATCTAATCTGTATTTTACCCCTACCCGTGTCACCAAGAGCGATCCCAACCTCAGAGCTCTTTACTTGTTTTATTATTTGTTGCGCTTGGTATAAACATTAGTTTTACTTTTCCCATCGGGTGCATGTAGGACTAAATCCCACAGCCCCATGGTACACTCCACACATCCACTACCCATTCTCCACACACTGCTAAAATACCCCAAAACCCTCCTCCCCTTAACCCTAACCACTACCCTGCCCCGTGCCCACCTCCCTTCTACTCCCCATGCAACCCTAGCCACTTCCCTCCACTCACCGCCCACCAACTACCCACCGTCCACTCCTTCACCCACCCTGCACTTCCCCCACCGCCTGCACACAACCCTCCACCCTTCCCACACCTCCTCTCCACTCATTTTTTCCCCTCCACCCCACTTTCCCTTTTCTCAACCCTCCCAACCTCCATCGCCTGTGCAACCACCCAATACTAAGCCCCCACCCTTCTAGATCCGCTTCCTCTCAACCCGTGCCATCCACACCATCCATAGTGTCTCCCACCATGTCAACCCTCCAAATGGGCCACCTACAACCAATCACCATATGCTACATGGCCCATTGCCACACAAACTGACACATTCGCGCCAAATTAGCAAAAGGAGTTTTTTTGCCATGCAAGATTTTCTAGAGTATTAAATTTGATGCCCATCCAAACATTTTTTGCAGGGATATTGGCTTTCAAAAATATCCATACAACCATCAATTTTAACCTCATGTTTTTTTAGACGTTAGCAAGGGTTTTAAATTTCTTTCCTTCACCATTGGATTTTTCAAAATTGTAGTCAAACTTCAAACGATCATATGTCACTCATTTTTGCTTCAAATTAAGTGCAATTTTTTATATTTCGGGTAAAATTTCTTGAAAATTACTAAGGTGGAGTTATTTTATGGTTTTATTTTCCAAATTTAGGAGAAATTGCATATTTTGATTACTATACCTGTCTAATCCTCTATTTTGAAGCTTTTGGAGCCTCGTACGGGCTCATACGGTAACACTTTTTAGTGCAATTCTTTTTTATAAATTGCATGATTTTTCCTCTACTTTCTAAATATACAATCAAATTTTTTATTTTATGATTTTTCTAATGCTAACCATTCTTTGGCTTTGTTGTTCTTCATGCTTATCTTTGATTACAACCTAATAGTGGTTTGCAGGACGTTATGAATGAAGACCAAATCATAAACTACTAATGATTTTGATACAGAATGCTTGTTGAAGGCTTTGTGTGTCTTCTAAAACTATCATGTCTGCATTTTGTTGTTAAATAACACTTCATATTTGGTGCTTAAAGAGAATAAATTTGGTTATATGTGTTTGAAGTGTTCTCTAGAAGTGTAATACCAAATAATTGTATAAACATATCCTCTCCCCTCGCCTTCGTGGATCTTGGGTGTAAGAGAAATTCATGCAAATATTTTAGTGTGGCTACCTCCTGAGAGCTTTAACAGAGCCGGTGAGAGAGATTGCCCAACCGGTAATAGGCTAAAGCCAATCCCTTCAAAACTGGTATATAATAAATTTCATTATGATTAATCTCACAGTGAATAGGTGTTGATTTCTCTATATCGACAGAAGATCTCCCTCAGCACCCTCATGGTTCATAGAAACCTACTGAATGTAAATTTTGTAGGCTGAGAGTCCTCCTTAACGAGGGTAATCTGCCACATGTAGAGCCACTTGAATAGATGCCCTAACTAAAAACTTTGTTCTAGTGACCAGAAATCCCTCTATCTATTTGTGTGGAAGGTCTCAGACCGACTAAGATGTCCCACATTTTCATGGCTCTTAGTAGAGACAACGGTCCCTTGAGAAGTGATAACCCTTGGGATTCAAAGCTTGGTGTGCCTAAGAAGTGAGTGCACTATAAGGAGGAGCCTATGCCTCCAAGCTTCTAAGTTTTTCTCTATGAGGAGGCATGGATGAACTTTGGTTCAAGTGAAAATTCTGTAGATATTGCCCTATTTTACCTAGGATTATGGTGTGTTTGTTATTTTTATAATAAACATTCTTCTTGATGTGTCTTGCATGAGTGAAACATCAAAACAAAAACCAAACATTCAAAACAAACATCAAATGATCAACGACTCAAGATCTCTGCACTCTTAGGTGTTAAACTGTCAAACTCTTGTCCAAGTTTGTGCATCTAGTGTCAAAACTCTGAAAATCAGTCCAATTGCTATCCAAATTGGTATTTTATCACAACGGTTCTGTCCAAATTTTCACAAAATCTATTTTCTCACAACATCAATACTAGTTTGTCATTGGTCACAATTTTTTGATAGTCAGACTTGTTGTGTCAAGGTTTGATTTCACTATGCTAGTCCAAGTGACTTGTTATCTTGACCATCTTTGTCTGTGTTGTCCTTATCTTGAGTTGTGAGAGCAGGTTCGTTAACCTTGACTCAAGATCATATTTTTTTCTTCTCCTTTTTCGTTGGACATTATCTCTTTGTCTTCTTAGGTCTTAGACTTAGTCATCACTTTAAAAATCACCTCAGTACTGTTGACGGGGTTTTTCTGACCGGGTCCGCCAACAGTCATAAGTTGTCACCGGGTTCTGGAGAAATCGGCCAACTCTGCCTGCAAAGGTTGTCTGGGGGAAATAAATCCTCTGGGCCTTCAAGAACCTGGGTGTCAGGTCACGACGGTGCGGGGCTCGGTTGGGAGAGGTGACTATTTTTGAGGGGGATAGCTGGTTACTTCAACTCATTCTCCTGGAGATTCAGAATAATAAGGGTTTCCCGGAGTACTCCACACTTAGCAAATAAAATGAAAAAAAATATCTTGCAGGGTTAGAAACATTTATCTAACTATAGTCATGCTGAAAAGTCCGTAACATCAACAACACTCTGAAAGACTACACTAAATACTGAAGAAATACACAACCATCAGTTAGCATTTCATCAGTAGAAAAAATAAAGAGGTCGTTAATCTACTTTAACATATCAGAGTGAAGGACATACAGAACATCAAAACATGAAATACCATTAACTCAGAAGCAGAGATGTTAACAACTTCATTGCCAAGAATCCTTCCTTCTTCATTAATGTAGTCCAGCAAGAACTGGTGCGTGATATAATGGTGGCTCCAAGGGAGCATCTAACTATCAAGAACATAACAATGTAGCATTGAGCTCTGCAACTAAAACCAGAAAATTACTTTTGCTATTTCTTATGGACAACAAAATCATCAATTTCGCCGACCCTTAGAAATGGGCCAATTTTCCTATTTATACAACTCTTTCTAACCCTAACCCTATTTTACTGTGCTTTAATAAAATATAATATCTGGGGGCCGGTACTACCTGCGCCACCCTACAAAAGACTTGGAGACGGAATAGGTCTGCCGTGTTAGGAGAAGAAGACAAGAACATACATCGAAAGAATCGGCCTTGAGAAAAGAGCCGAAGAGAAGAAAGAAGAAAGTAGGTCCCCCGGAGACCGAGGCTACATGCCTCTTAAATGGGAAATGCAGCGCCCTATCTCTAATGTGCCAAGTGTACCTTTGAACGGCGCCTCAGGAAGATCACCTTGTCAAAAGCCAACTATCGAGCCAATGCCTCTTGATGAGTCCAACTACCCTCTGACAGTCTTTATTAATAACCGCCTCTGAAAGTGACCGGTCGGCCTTGGGGACCGGGACACAGATCACTTTAAAGAATACAAAATTGTGGATCCGGAACTTCAGGATCCAGGGACTTATGTCCCCAAAAGAATAGAGAATGTTGAATGCTCAAATTTCCCCGGTTCCCAAAGCACTCAAGGCTGTTTATTATCATTGAAGGCCTGAAGGATGCGGAAAATGTCATCTTCATCAATCTTCCTTAGGCTGGTCCTTCTGTGTCTGGCCCTTCAACTTGTTCCACCAAGTCCAGAACATTATTTCAGAACTCATCTGCCATCCTAGCGGCATCATGGCCCTTAAGCACCATTTTGGTCAGCTTTTCCATTCGAGCCCCATCCATTCCCTCCGGGGATTGATACCAAGATGCCATCATTTCATCAAAATTCCCCAAAACTGATTCCTCAGGGGTATGAGTATTTGTACCAAGGGGATCAACCCCAGAAGCCTTTGTTACAAAGGACCTATATAAATTGGAAGAATTCTTTAATGTGTTTACCTTATCCTGTAAAGACTCTACCAGTTGCTTGGTTACCTCCAATGTGAGGTCCAGTCTGGAGTGCTGAGCCTTTAAAAAATCAAATGATTCCTCACCCAGAATTCTAGATTCAGAAATTATGTCTTCTCCTAGGGTGAGGAGCTCTTCGAACTCCACCTTCCACGCCTGGTAATTCTTGGCGTCACTCTCCCACTGCTCAATTAGTGCTTCCGCCTGCAAAATAATCTGTCAGGCCGTATATAAATCTGGGAGAGTGGCCGCTAGGAAACGCCGGGTGTTTCCTATCTGTAGAGCGACCCAATCTTCTACAGCCTGAGCCTTCTTTTTCATTACTCGCAAGGAGTCTATATCACTCTGCGGTAATTCCTCTGATGTGGAGGTCTGTGGAGGGGTGACGTTGAGGGGTCGGGCCAGCTTTGTAAGCAACCCCATGAGGTTTGCATTCTTCTCCTTTTCTGCCTTGAGCCTTTGGGCCTCCTTTTCGTATTGGGCCTCCACTGCCCTTGCCACTTCTTTTAGCAGGTCCACTTCGCCCTGCTTTCATCGTTTTCCCAAGGGTACCTCTGCGATATTGTAATCTGCGGGATCCATGGTCGCTTCATCGGTGTCTGGGGGAGGTGGTACCACCATCGCAACTGTTTCTCTACCCGGCCCAGTTCGAAGGGTATGAACTGTCTGGGCCTTCTTCACTTTTGGCGGGGCCTGAGCCAAGGCCATCATTTCAGCTAGGGAGAGAGGGACTGTTGGAGCTGATTGGGATTTCCTTTTTTTGCTCTCTGCCAACCATGGAGGTGGGAGGGGTGGCCTTGCTGCCAAAGTTTGTTCTTCGAATCCTCTCCCGGTGTCCGGTAGCGGCTGCTCCTTTTCAACAGGTATTTCCTCTATTTCCCTCCCTGCTGGAACTTCTTCAGTAGCAACATCTTCTTCAATTTCTATCTCTTCAGCCTGGTCCGTGATGTCAATTTTGTCTAGACCCTGATCGGCTTCTTCGGGGATCTCCTCTTCATGCTGCTCCTCTTCCTCATCTGTTGATAGTAGGGGCAGTATCGGGCCAAGATTCAGAGTTTGGGCCGCTATGATTACCTGCCCAAAGGTTGCTTCTGGGGGTGGCCCTGAGAATATGGTGGCTGGGGTTACGGTTGGTCCCGAAGTTCTGGGTCCGGGTTCCCCAGCAGATGCCTTCTGTTCACTTGGCAGTTGTTGGTCCACTCCCGGACCTTCTATTCCTGAGGCCCCAAAGATAATCTCTGGTTCTGGCCTCTTTTCTTCTATTTTTTTCTCTTCTTGTTTTGCAGCTTCTACTTCCCGGTCTTCCGGATCCACAGCCTCTTGTTCTTGCTCTAGGACTTCTGTCCCTGCTTGTGTATCGCCCCCTTGCAGATTTCCAAACTCATTGGCTGCAAACATGTCAAACTCCTCTTTTGGAGGGGGACTGGCTGGGATGTCTTCCTATTCTGCTTCCTTCTCCGGTTCTGGGGAACTAGAAGAAAGGATCTCTACTTCTTTTGGGAAGGAAGCCCTGGGCGCCGGTTCTGCCTTGGGCTATTTTATGTGCTTCCTCTTCCTCCGGGTGATCAAAGGTGGCCCTGCATCTGCTATTTCTATTGCCTCTAGAGGATCCACCCCCGTCGCCTTCACCATTAAGGCTGCCAGTGATGGGGAGGAAGGAGGACGAATTGGTCCGGCCATCAGTGGGGGAGTGGCAAGCCTTGTGATCAACTGCTCCCTCATTTTTTGGGAGGCCGCTACAGATTGCCTAATCTATTCTTGGATGGGGACTTGCTATGCGGAGGGTGTTGTTTCTATCCCTTTTCCTTTATCTGCACCTTGTGCAGAAGTCCCGGCCCCCGGAGTCAACCTTGGTACTGGTGGTGGTGCTTTTGTTACCAGTCGGGAGGCTAGGCGAGTACTCCCGAGGCATGCCTTCTTAAAATAGGCGTGACTTCTCTTAAGCACCTCTCGAGTGAAGTCCTCAATTGTGTAGTCCTCCTGGACACCCCAATTCATTGGCGCCAGGGGCATTTTGTCTATCCCCTTCTCTTTGTACTGGGGATCTATGGTGGGGGCGTCATCTGAAAAGCCCACCGAAAACCTCTGGAGCTTTAGCTCCTGCATCATTCCAGCTGTCATTTTATCATAATGCCATCTGCGCACATCCATATCATCCTGGGAATTTTCCCAGAAGTCTTCTATGTGTGCGTGGTGGGGGTCTGCAGCCCGGGGCAGTGCCGTTGCAATCCTGCTATGCGGATCAAAAAAATTTTGTGCCAGATAAAATTCCTGCAAGTTGTAACATTGAATCTCATTATCTGCCTCCTTTGCGGCGGCCAGATTGCAGGTGTAGTTCCCACAGGAGATTGGGAACGAAATGTTTAGGACCTTCTTATGGGCCAGGAGGGTATGCAGCTCCATCATCTGCCGACAATATTCCAGCAGCACGATCTTGTCCCCACAATGCTTGGGCAACAAGTAGGGTTTCCCAGAGAAGCCGGCGACCCTAATATATGTGTGCTGCTGGAACTGGATGTAGTAGTGCCCATAACTACTAATCAACTTCATCGCCTCAGTAGACAGGCGGTATCCGGCATCCCGGGTGGGTGTGAGAAAATGATAGTAAATGAAGGAGTCATTTACCCGGTAGTAACTGGGGAAGCTGGCTTCCCATTGAATCTGTGGGAAATGGTCCCACGGTGCTTTCTGTCCCCGACCAAGTCTGAGAATGCCATCTATAAGGAGGCCATTGGAGTGGGGCCTCTATTGGGCCAAAGCCCAGAAAACATAAGAAGTCATATAGAACTTATTCTCGTTCAGCTGTCGGAACTGGGAGTCGACGTGGTTGGAGATAATGGTCGCCTAGTCGAAGAACTCTCCCTTAGTGGAGATGCCCAGGAGGAAATAGTACATCCACTTTACAAATTCCTGGGTGGAGGGCTGCCCAAATACCCAGGCCAATGCTATCATCCCCATTTGGATGCTTTCCTTAAATTTGGAGTGGGGGATATCTATCTTCATTCTTTTTGGACCCCTCTTCGGGACCTTCAGCCAGTGAGTGTTCATGTACACCCGGGCGGCATCCTCTAGTTGGTTGAATTATTTCAAGGCATTGGTCGTCATGACCATTGAGGATCTCTCAAATTGTGGGATTCCCAGGCCTGCTTGGAAAGTAACTGGGTCAAGGGACACCAGTGGAGTGGGGAATCCCGAAGGTTCTGCTGGTGCTAACATGACGGCCTGGATAGAAGAGTTATAGTGGGCTGCCAGAGTAAGAACAAGCTCTGGGGACTGCATCGAGCATGGGAAGAAAGCTGCCCGAAGAATTCTAGAACCTCCGACGTTGGTCGCAATTGTATCTCCAGCCTGTCGCTGTATATGCATTATCTTTACTAGAGCCTGCATTTCTGCCCAAGTTCCGACACCGGGGTCGGTCATAAATTTCACCTGAGACTCAATCTTTGAGCCCACAATCTCCTCACCCTGCATATACTTCATGGTGAGGGGGATCTTTTCCAGGGCCTTCTCTATCTTAGACTTTGCCGCTGTCCTGGTCTTGGTTGTGGATGGCAACTCTGGACTTCCGGGAGGAGATAAGGCGGACACTTCAGACATGGTTGTAAAGTGAAGTCCGGACCTGTGAGACAAAGTGACCATCAGAAAATATTTATCAAAAATAAATCATTAACTCCGGGGTCCAGAGTTCTTACCACCGCGCCGTTTACTTTTTCTGAAAAGTTAGTTTTTTTTTGCATAAGTACCTGAAAAGAAAAACATAAAATTAGCATTTTCATATTATATCTTCGGGTCCGGGAAATTTTGTCACACTTGACGAAGACATGGGATGAATGAGGGAAAGGGACCCGAATCCTGGAGAAGTGATCATTAGTAAAGAAGAATGTGGAAGCAGGTCCACATGGACACCACGTGCACTAGCATTGAATGGATGGGATGGCACTGGCGGCGGAGTCGACTGTTCGAATGCGCGAAAAGGGAAAGCCACCTGGCCAGAAGTAATTATGCACATGGGAAATAAAAGAGGCTTTGACAGCCTTGATGAAGGAGAGAGAAAATTTCCTATTTGAAACCGGCCAAGAGCCAAGTTTCAAACAGGTGGTTTTCTGCCTCGAAGAAAACTTGAAGCGAAAAACCAACAGCAAGGGTGACTCGACCAGCTCGTCGAGCCACCCGGAAGGATATACAGAGAGCTGAAGGGTATATACACAGAAAGGAGGGATATATATAAGGGTTACCTACAAAATATACATATATACATTAATATACACACGGGCGGCTCCCACGGAAAAAACTAGACAAAGCTGAAACAAGAATATACAGCTACTTACATTATATACATGCTATCTACAGGCTATTCACAAAATATTTACAAACTATCTACACGTACACAGAAGGCGGACAACCTTATGGTAGAACCGAGCCACCAGCAAGCGGTGAGACCAGAAGACCAAAGGAACAACAGAGAAACAAAGTAGACGAAAACAAAAACAAGCCAAGCGAAAGAAAAACCAAAAAATGAAAGCAAAGCGAAGAGGAGGGAAGCAGAGAAACCAACCTGAAAATGCATAAGGCGGAGGAAGGGAAGATTACCAGGAGAACTCTGCAATAGCTTTGAATCATCAAGCTGTCAAGATCACCACCACGAAGCACTAGCATATGTCTGAGAATAGTAGAAGGTGTTAAGCTTTGATTATCGCAAATCTCTCTGTAACTGTTCTGCTAATCGCTTTGAAAATCGCTCTATTTCGCTCTAAGTGCTTCAAAGATTTTAATCGCGCTAAGTGTGAAAATCACAGGTGATTCTATTTATACCCGCGGTAAAAAAAAGTAATCCTCCACACTCCAAAAATTTTAGGTTAGGCCAAAACACCTGGACTCCGGGCCCGGGGATTCCTTACAATGATATTCCTAAAACTTAGGAACATCATCACAAACAATCCTGGAGTCCGGAATCAAGCCTCCAACCAAAAGGCAACCTCCGGGATCTGGGATCCCGGAGGGGAAAGACAAACCAAGGACCAACACACTCAGGGGAAGAAAACCCCAGAGAAAGAAAGCAAGAAGGCAAAGAAAGACAAGGCAAGGCCGCAACAAAAAGCAAAGCAAAAGGCAAAAAAAAAAAAGGGGGGGGGGGACCCAACATTTTGCACACAAACTGTAGGGACGGGGATGCAGGGCATAACAAATGGTGACTATCTGGGACAAATTCCTTAGCGCATTTGAGAACCATAGAATCTTTGGTTAGCACAACTGGAACAAATCGTCCTCCAGAAGCGTTTGACAAGCAGAGAGCAGCATATCTGAGAGAACCTGACCATGCAGGAGTCAGTCTGTAGCCTTTCATCAGTGGTGTTGTGTGTGCTTTGGAAGGAAATCAAGCCGATGACCTCTGGGAGGAAATAGAGAAACGGTGCTAATTACATCGAACCAGTCATCAATTTAATTGCTTTTCCCTCGGAGACCAGAGTTTTGTCCTGCTTTTCCTCATTACTTCATTTATTTCTAGGTGGGGAAGGCGGTACTTCTTTCACCATTGAGCCCAAGCTTAGCTAAAATTCAAATGGCGGTACTTCTTTCACCTATCCACCTATATTTAGATATCTAGAGAGGATAAAACTCCAGACCCAAAAGGAATTCCTTTGGATTCTCAGACGTGGATAAATCAACCAGTACAGCTGATCTACCCTTGACGTGTCTGATTACTTGTTCCTTATATTATTTTTTTTCACTGATTGCGAGACTCTCGGAGACAAAAACCAACGGAGATTGCTCAAAAATGTGCTGTAACCTGCAAACAATCTCAGAGACCGGGTTGATTCCACCGTGATAAAGATAGATTCTAGAGTTCACCATGTCGGAGACATTGCGCCAGAAGCCAAAGTTATGCGAAGCATTCCCGTTCCTATCAGATGGGACAAAATTCCGAGGCCAAAAGAAAGCCAAAGATGAAAACAACGACAACAAAGAAAAAAGGGAGACTGCCCCGGAAGGCAGCCAAGAGGACTATTTACAAGGGTAAATTTACATATAATACAACTTTGGACAAACTTACCCTTATTCAAAGTAATGTTTGAGAAACTGCCCATTAATAGGCAATGCGACAGTTTCTCCAGTCAAGGTGTTAAGGCGATAAGTATTTGCCCTGCAAATTTCTGAGATTAAGTATGGTCCAAGCCAGAGCCGCTGGAACTTGGCATGCTTTCCTTTCTTCTCCCGGGCCTTATCCCACAGCAGGACCAGATCCAAAATCTGAAAAGCCTTGTATTGGGCTCTTCTGTCAAACCATCATTTTACTACTGCTTGATGACGCGCGAAATGCTCAAGGGCTGTGTCTCGTTGTTCCTCCATTCGCACCAGATTCAGGAGCCGAACCTCCACAATGTTGTCCCTGTCATTGAATTCCTACATAAATTGTAAAACTGGGATCTATAAGTTGACTGGGAATACAGGGTTCTGACCATAAATGAGGTGGAATGGGGATGTCCCCAAGGCGGCTTTGATACGAATACGATCCACCCAGAGGGCGAACTTTAATTTTTGGTGCCAATCCCGGGGATTTTGTTCTAACAGATGTTTGATCACCTCAAGTAGATTCTTGTTTGTTGATTCAACAATGCCATTCCCCTGGGGGTAATAGTTGCTAGAGAATTTCAGCATGATCTTTCGGTTGTAGGACCATTCGAGTAATTGTGCGGAAGAAAACGCTGGACCATTGTCACATACTAAAGCAAAGGGCATTCCAAACCTTGTGACGATGTTTTCTTCCAAGAACTTGATAACTACGTCCGTCGTGTTGTTTTTACAAGGTATAGCTTTAGACCATCGAGTGCAGTAACCAGTAGTAGTCAAAATGTATCGGTGGTTGGAAAACAAGTTGGGGTTGATCTCCCCGATGAAGTCAAATTCCCACTAGGCAAAGGGTCTAGCCTCATAGACTGGTTGTAGAGGCATGGCTGGGTTACGCTCATGATGCGCTACAGTTTGGCAAGTATGGCATTTTTTGACATGAGCGTAAACATCCCTGAAGATACAGGGCCAATAGTATCTGGCCCAGAGGATCTGATGGGCAATGGCATCAGCTGAACCATGTCCGGTCCCAAACTGTCCATGAAATTCATCAATTATTCTCACAGCCTTGTCCCTGTCGATGCACCGGAGGTACACTCCCTCGTAATTCCGACGGTAAAGTGCGGAGTTTTTGATCATGAAATGGGCACTTTTCATCTGCAGGGCGTGACATTTGTGGGGAGGTAATCCCTTCGGGCATTTGTTATTTAGCAGTAAATACACCAAATCGGTATACCACGGATCCTGGGTAATGGACTCCACTGTGTAAGTATGACATTCTACGTGGGGAGTCTCCTCTGCTATTATTTGACTTAGTCCCTGGCCTCAGACTATTTTCATGGGATGCATCTCTAAATCATATTCCTGGAGGATGGCCATCCATTTCCCCCGTCTCTGACCCAATTCACTCTGCATCAGCAGAGATTTGACAGCCTGGTCTGGGATGATAGCATGTACTTTGCTCCGGAGAATATAATGCCAGAATTTCTTCACAGTGTGAACTAGAGAAAAGGCCTATTTTTCCAAGGATGAGTACCGGACTTCAGCATTCTTAAAGGGGGAACTCATGAAAGTAATTGGTCGCTCCTCCCCTTTAACCTTTTGGGTTAGTACTGTCGCGGCAGAATGCGGTGAAGAAAATGAGTAGATGTAAAATGGAAGGGAGTAGTCTGGACTAGCCAGGACAGGTGCCTCTGTTATGGTCTATTTTATCTGGGTGAATGCCCATTTTGCTTTGGGACTCCACTCAATTTTGGTATCCTTTTTCATCATTTCGTTGAGTGGTTTAACTATCTCTGCGAATCCTGTGATGAATCGACGCACGAAGTTGATTTTTCCAAAGAAGGATCGCATTTCTTTCTTACTACTAGACATCTGTAAGTTTAGTAATGCTTCGACTCTATCAGGATCTATGGATATAGCCTTCTCAGAGATGATATGCCCTAGCAATTTCCCCTCGGTGACCCCGAATATACACTTCTTGGGGTTGAGGGATATCCCATACCGGCGACACCTCTCGCAGATCTGAGCGAGGTGGGTGGCGTGATCACGCCTGTCCCGGGAGAAGACGGTCAAATCATCCATGTAGATGATTATGCATCAATTTACAAGGCCCTCGAATGCAATTTCCATGGCCTTCTGAAAGGTAGCCCCTGCGTTGATCAAACTGAAGGGCATTCTTCTATATGCAAATGTTCCCCACTTGGTGGTAAATGTCTTTTTCTCTCTATCCTTATTTTTGACCATGACCTAGTTGTATCCCGAATATCCGTCTAGGAAAGACATCATCTGGGATCCATTTACTATCTGCAACACCTCATCCAACGAGGGGAGAGGGTGATTATCTTTTTTAGATTCCTTGTTCAAATTTCGAAAATCCACGCAAAGGCGGATCTCACCGCTTTTCTTCCTGACTGGGACCAAGTTGGCAACCCATGTAGTATGCCGAATTGGAAAGATAATCCAAGCTGACAGTAGTTTTTCTACCTCTTGACGAATCAGAGGCTCTATCAGGGGGTTGACCAGTCTTTTCTTTTGCCGGAAGGGCTTAGCATCTGGCTTCAGGGGAATGGTATGAGTCATGATGGATGTGTCATACGTCTTCAAATCTTCATACCCCAGGCAATCACATCAATGTATTCTTGGAGGACTGTGAGAATGTTCTCCTTTTCCTCAGGGGAATAGGAGGTACCTATGTGGATGATTTTCTCTTCACCGAGCTGGCCGATGTTAACTTTTTCAAACTTTCCTCCCTCAGGGGAGGACGATACCTTCTCACGGGCCCGAGGGTCTGAGTTGAAGATTCATTCTAATGCAACCATCCCCTTAGGGATAGTGTTGGTGGGCAAGTCCATGATCCCATCATCTTTGTCACCCTGTCCAGTGTCATCGTGGTCTCGTTCCTCCACTATCTGATCCTCAAAAACACCAACATTGGCCATGACGGCCAGGATATGTTGATCATCCTTGAAAACCTGAAAGTGAGTAACATTGTTTGGAATGGAGGGGGTGGGGACCATCTCAACTGAAAATCTCTGGAGTCGTGAGCCGGCCATCGGCTCAAGCATGCTGGTAGAAATAGCTAGGGCATTCGAGACATAGTTTCGTCGCCGGGGAATAAGGTCAATGCCAAAGGCATCGAAATCTTCAAGGAGGCTCCAAGCCTGGTTGCGGTATGCGGCCAGCCTTTTATCATGACAGGTGTATTGACTTCAGACTTGTTTCACAACCAACTCTGAATCACCTAGAGCCCGGAGGCAGGTGATACCTTTCCTTAGTGCGAATAGGAGTCCAAGGACCAAAGCCTCGTACTCTGTGACATTGTTTGTACAGTTAAACTGCAGCTGGTAGGACGCGAGGAAGGACTTCCCTCACGGGTTGATTAATTCTACTCTGGCCCCACAGCCCTGTTTGGATCGGGACCCATCAAATTTAAGGGTCCACAAGTCATTGTTTGTAATCTGGGGCTGGGGAGGGGGAGTTTTCTTTGGATTGTTGCTGGGAGACTTGGGGATTTTCTCCCAGACTACCGGCGTGAAAGTGGAATTTATCCCCAGAGGCATTTCGGTTTGTGATTCCCAGGTGGATGGCACCAAAGGATTACATCTTGTAGAAGTAATGGGTCCCGGGGAAGCGATTGCATGTTCACTCTTGAGGATATCAAGCTGTCGAGTAGCGATTGACCGACATGGCTCACACTCATACTCTGAATGTTTTTGGTAATGAAATCGGCACCAAGTGCCATATAGGAGTGTGGCAAGGGTCACTGTGGGGCCTTGAGAGTTGGCTTCAACTCTCACCTTTTCTTCAAAGTCCTGTGCTCTTGGCAACACTACGGGATCCTCTCCGGGGATGAAATCAAATGTCAGGATTTCAAGAGGTCGGTACACCCCCAGAGAAGACTCAGAGAAAAGGACTTCATTGACCCTCCCAACTTCGGTAAGGGCCTATTTCATCCGGGGTTCGCTTTCGACCCGGATCTGATTGGATTCTCCTTCCCACGGAAGCCACAAGTGGGTGAAGTCGGTCAAAAAGTATCCATTCAAGGACTTAGACCAATTCCAACTTAGTAACATCCCGTAAGTCTCTGAGATGTCCACCACTTGGCTGTCAATGATGCTGGCTATCCTGGGGTTCTGGATAAGATGTATCCGGACATTTTTTAGTTCCCCCACCATTTTCACAGCAGTCTTATCCAGTTGGATCACTGCGCCATTAGACGGGGTGGGGTGGAGTCCGAGCTTCTAACAAATGGATAAGGGCATGATGTTACCCAAAGCTCCAGAATCTACTAGGCAGTTGTGTATATTTTTTCCGTAAACATTCAGGCCTAGCAGGAAGGGAGGATCCTCATTATTTTCCAAGAAGACGGCCGCATTAGCATCTTCGAAGGAGACGATCTTGGGAGGGCGGCTAACTACTTCTGGGTTCCCTAAGAGCTTCAGAAGGGACTTTTTCTACTCAGGGCAATTTAACAAAACCTCCATCAAGGTCATGGAGGTGGTGGTCTGCTCTAACGCCTTCGTGATGTCGAATCTTCCTCCCGGGAACTGGTGATTTTCCTTCGCGAGATCTTTTGCTAGGTTAGAGCTAGGACCTTTTGGAGGGATAGGCCGATCAGTTGTATTACTCTAGGGAGGAGGAGTATCTTTGGTAGGAGGTATAGGTGTGTAAGCTGGTCCTTTACCCACCTGGCTCCAGGTGTTGTATGGAGCCCGTGGGTTGGTAAAGGTGTTGGCCTCAAAGGGCGGAATGGATTCATTAAAGAATCTCTGTAGTTCAGATTCTTCTTCATCTTCCCCGGAAGTACTGAAGAAGATGGTATCACAGGTGAAGGCACTGTGGGTCTTCTCTTGGACAGGGGGCTCTGGGGGAGCGGTATCTTGCGATTGCTGCCTGTCTAGCTGGGAGATCATTATGACTTTCTCCAAAGTGGCATAATTTACCTCATTGTGAAAACCTGTATTGTGCAGCCGACACCAATTAGTCATGGGCTGAAAGTCTGTGACTGGTGTAAAATGAGATGGTCCATCACCATTTTGGTTGGCATTTTGGTTTGGAGGCAGGCCTCCGGTGTTAGCGTTATTATTCCATTGTTGTTAGTTTGGCTGAGGCCCGTTGTTGAAGTTTCTTCCCCCGACATTGTTGTTTCGCTGGCCGGAGAAGATGTTTCCCCTCTGGGAATTTGAGTTTTGGGGCGCGTAAGACCCAGCCTTCAGTTGACCCATGTCCATGGTTAGGGTGGATAGCATTCATCGGAGGGACTCAACCTCGGCGGTCAACTGAGTGTTAGCGTCATAATGGGACGGCTGTGGCTATTGTTGGCTTCCGGGGAAGACAACAGGATTAACCAGAGTCGAGGGTAGCAATCCTCCAGTCGCGGACGACTAGAAGAAGGGCACTCTGAACGGCTGTGTCTGAGTCTGTTGTGTCTGTTGTGGCTGATTCCAAGGGAAGACTTCCCGACCTGGTGTTATCTGGGTCAGGGAGGGGTAAAAATATTGCGCCTATTGGTCTATCAAAGGTGGCGGGGGATTCACCGCCATCGAAGGGGCACCGATTGCCAGATTGGGATTGTAACCCCCGACGTATGCAGTTCCATCGGGGATCATGTTGAAAGGTGTGTTTTGTCCAATCCTGCCTGGGGATTTGTTGAGACCGCAGGATAACTCTAAGGCTAGGTTGTAGACTTTTTCCAGAGTATCCCGGTCGCCTGGGGCAGTTGTTCTCTAGAGGAGAGTGGCAATGAAAGGGTCCATCGCATTGAGGTATGTCTGTATGGTAACGTCTGGCGAGGGGACAAAAGGGCCAATGCACCTCTTTAGGGCACGTTGGAACCTATGGTTGAATGCTACAAGAGGCTCATTGGGTTCCTTTCTGATGGAGATGAACTGGCTGTGGGACCAGGCTGGGTCCACATGCACGCGAAAGGAAGCCAAGAAGGCGTCCTCCATATCCTGCCAAGTGTTGATGGAGTTGGTGGGAAGGTTTAGGTACCAGTTCAACTCACTTTTTCCTAAGGACAGGGGAAACATGTGGGTCACAACATCTTCATGCTGGATTTCCTGTCGATTCATGGCATCTTTGTATGCCTATAAATGTTCTTCTGCGGTCCGTGAGCCTAAGTGCTCATATCATGGGAAAATCTTCTCCGGGTGGGAAGGTAAGTCATTAATTGCGCCCAGAAAAGTGCCCATTGGGGACCCAGTGTTTCCAAAGTATGCAGCCATTGGGGGAGCTATATGCTGGGTGGTTTGAGTACTAGTTCCTAGGACCGTCTGGGGAGTTTAGTTATTCGGAGGTGTGGTAGAACCCCAGACAACAGTGGCTGGTATGACTTTTGACGTCCGTTACTTTCAAGCAAGAGGCTCGAGCTTGAAAAACCTTTCGAGATTCGAGGCAGACCTAAGGACTCTTTCAAATTTAGCAGGGGAAAAGGACCCAATCTCACTAAAGGCTTGTCTCCTAAAACTACAACTCAGGGAACCCTCAGGAGGTGTAAAATCGGAATCTTGGGAGGGGGATGAGTTCATGCCCTCCTTCTAGCGCCAGTTTCTATTGACGGGGTTTTGCTGACCGGGTCTGCCAACAGTCATAATTTGTCACCGGGTTCCAGAGAAATTGGCCAACTCCACCTGTAAAGGTTGTCCGGGGGAAATAAATCCTCTGGGCCTTCAAGCACCTGGGTGTCAGGTCATGACGGTGCGGGGCTCGGTTGGGAGAGGTGACTATTTTCGAGGGGGATAGCTGGTTACTTCAACTCATTCTCCCAGAGATTCAGAATAATAAGGGTTTCCCAGAGTACTCCACACTTAGCAAATAAAATGAAAAAAAAGATCCTGCAGGTTTAGAAACATTTATCTAACTATAGTCATGCTGAAAAGTCTGTAACATCAACAAAACTCTGAAAGACTACACTAAATACCAAAGAAATACACAACCATCAGTTAGCATTTCATCAGTAGCAGAAATAAAGAGGTCGTTAATATACTTTAACATATCAGAGTGAAGGACATACAGAACATCAAAATATGAAATACCATTAACTCAGAAGTAGAGATGTTAACAACTTCATTGCCAAGAATCCTTCCTTCTTCATTAATGTAGTCCAGCAAGCACTGGTGTGTGATACAATGGTGGCTCCAAGGGAGCATCTAACTATCAAGAACATAACAATGGAGCATTGAGCTCTGCAACTAAAACCAGAAAATTACTTTTGCTATTTCTTATGGACAACAAAATCATTAATTTTGCCGACCCTTGGAAATGGACTGATTTGCCTATTTATACAACTCTTTCTAACCCTAACCCTATTTTACTGTGCTTTAATAAAATAAAATATCTGGGGGCCGGTACTACTTGCACCACCCTACAAAAGACCTAGAGACGGAATAGGTCTTCCATGTTAGGAGAAGAAGACAAGAATATACATCAGAAGAATCGGCCTCGAGAAAAGAGCCGGAGAGAAGAAAGAAGAAAGTAGGTCCCCCGGGGACTGAGGCTAGATGCCTCATAAATGGGAAATGCGGTGCCCTGTCTCCAATGTGCCAGGTGTACCTTTGAATGATGCCTTGGGAAGATCACCTTGTCAGAAGCCAACTATCGAGCCAATGCCTCTTGATGAGTCCAACTACCCTCTGACAGTCTTTATTAATAACTGCCTCTGAAAGTGACCAGTCGACCTCGAGGACCGGGATACAGATCACTTTAAAGAATACAAAATTGTGGATCTAGAACTATGGGATCCAGGGACTTACGTCCCCAAAAGAATAAAGAATGCTGAATGCTCAAATTTCCCCAGTTCCCAGAGTGCTCAAGGCTGTTTATTATCATTGAAGGCCTGAAGGATGCGGAAAATGCCATCTTCATCAATCTTCCTTAGGCTGGCCCTTATGTGTCTGGCCACTTCAACTTGTTTTGCCAAGTCCAGAACATTATTTCGGAACTCATCTGCCATCCTGGCGGCATCATGGCCCTTAAGCACCATTTTGGTCAACTTTGCCATTCGGGCCCCATCCATTCCCTCTGGGGATAGATACCGAGATGCCATCATTTCATCAAAATTCCCCAAAACTGATTCCTCAGGGGTATGAGTATTTGTACCAAGGGGATCAACCCCGGAAGCCTTTGTTACAAAGGACCTATATAAATTGGAAGAATACTTTAATGTGTTTACCTTATCCTGTAAAGATTCTACCAGTTGCTTGGTTACCTCCAATGTGAGGTCCAGTCTGGAGTGCTGAGCCTTTACAAAATCAAATGATTCCTCACCCAGAATTCCAGATTTGGAAATTATGTCTTCTCCTAGGGTGAGGAGCTCTTCAAACTCCACCTTCCACGCCTGGTAATTCTTGGCGTCACTCTCCCACTGCTTAATTAGTGCTTCCGCCTGCAAAATAATCTGTCGGGCCGTATATAAATCTGGGAGAGTGGCCGCTAGGAAATGTCAGGTGTTTCCTATCTGTAGAGCAACCCAATCATCTACAGCCTGAGCCTTCTTTTTCATTACTTGCAGGGAGTCTATGTCGCTCTGCGGTAATTCCTCTGATGTGGAGGTCTGTGGAGGGGTGGCGTTGAGGGGTCAGGCCAGCTCTGTAAGCAACCCCATGAGGTTTGCATTCTTCTCCTTTTCTGCCTTGAGTCTTTGGGCCTCCTTTTCGTATCAGGCCTCCACTACCCTTGCCCCTTCTTTTAGCAGGTCCACTTCGCCCTACTTTTCTCGTTTGCCCAAGGGTACCTCTGCGATATTGTAATCTGCAGGATCCATGGTCACTTCATCGATGTTTGGGGGAGGTGTTGCCACCAACGCAACTATTTCTCCACCCGGCCCAGTTCAAAGGGTATGAACTATCCGGGCCTTCTTCGCTTTTGGCGGGGCCTAAGCCAAGGTCATCATTTCAGCCAGGGAGAGAGGGACTATTGGAGCTGATTGGGCTTTGCTTTTTCTTCTCTCTGCCAACCATGGAGGTGAGAGGGGTGGCCTTCCTACCAGAGTTTGTTCTTCGGATCCTCTCCCAGTGTCTGGTGGCGGCTTCTCCTTTTCAACATGTATTTCCTCTGTTTCCCTCCCTGCTGGAACTTCTTCAGTAGCAACATCTTCTTCAATTTCTATCTCCTCAGCCTGGTCCATGATGTCAATTATGTCTAGACCCTGATCGGCTTCTTCGGGGATCTCCTATTCATGCTGCTCTTCTTCCTCATTTGTTGATAGTAGGGGCAGTATCGGGCCAAGATTCAGAGTTTGGGCCGCTGTGATTACCTGCCTAAAGGTTGCTCCTGGGGGTGGCCCTGAGAATACGGCGGCTGGGGTTACGGTTGGTCCCAAAGTTCTGGGTCTGAGTTCCCCAGCGGATGCCTTCTTTTCACTTGGCAGTTGTTGGTCCACTCCCAAACCTTCTGTTCCTGAGGCCCCGAAGATAATCTCTAGTTCTGGCCTCTTTTCTACTGTTTGCTGCTCTTCTTGTTCTGCAGCTTCTACTTCCCGGTCTTCCGGATCCACAGCCTCTTATTCTTGCTCTGGGACTTCTGTCCCCGCTTGTGTATCGCCCCCTTGCAGATTTCTGAACTCATCAGCTGCGAACATGTCAAACTCCTCTTCTGGAGAGGGACTGGCTGGGATGTCTGCCTGTTCTGCTTCCTTCTCCGGTTTTGGGGAACTAGAAGAAAGGATCTCTACTTCTTTTGGGAGGGAAGCCCTGGGTGCCGGTTTTGCCTTGGGCTATTTTATGTGCTTCCTCTTACTCTGGGTGATCAAAGGTGGCCCCGCATCTTCTATTGCTGCTGCCTCTAGAGGATCCACCCCTGTCGCCTTCGCCATTAAGGCTGCCAATGATGGAGAGGAAGGAGGACGAATTGGTCTGGCCATCAGTGGGGGAGTGGCAAGCCTTGTGATTAACTGCTCCCTCATTTGTTGGGAGGCCGATACAGATTGCCTAATCTATTCTTGGATGGGGAATTGCTGCGTGGAGGGTGTTTTTTCTATCCCTTTTCCTTTATCTACACCTTGTGCAGAAGTGTCGGCCCTCGGAGTCAACCATGGTACTGGTGGTGGTGCTTTTGTTACCAGCCGGGAGGCTAGGCGAGTACTCCCAGGGCATGCCTTCTTAAAATAGGCATGACTTCTCTCGAGCACCTCTCAAGTGAAGTCCTCAATTGTGTAGTCCTCCTGGACACCCCAATTCATTGGTGCCAGGGGCATTTTGTCTATCCCCTTCTCTTTGTACTCGGGATCTATGGTGGGGGCGTCACCTGAAAAGCCCGCCGAGAACCTCTGGAGCTTTAGCTCCTGCATCATTCCAGCCATCATTCTATCGTAATACCAGCTGTGCACATCCATATCATCCTGGCGATCTGCCCAGAAGTCTTCTATGTGTGCGTGGTGGGGGTCCCCAGCCTGGGGCAGTGCCGTTGCAATCCTGCCATGCAGATCAAAAAAATTTCGTGCCAGATAAAATTCCTGCAAGTTGTAACATTGAAGCTCATTATCTGCCTCCTTTGCAGTGGCCAGATTGTAGGTGTAGTTCCCATAGGAGATTGGGAATGAAACGTTTGGGACATTCTTGTGGGCTAGGAGGGTATACAGCTCCATCATCTACCAGCAATATTCCAGCAGCATGATCTTGTCCCCACAATGCTTGGGCAACAAGTAGGGTTTCCCAGAGAAGCTGGCAACCCTAATGTATGTGTGCTACTAGAACTAGATGTATTAGTACCCATAACTACTAATCAACTTCATCACCTCAGTAGATAGGTGGTATCCGGCATCCCGGGTGTGTGTGAGAAAATGATAGTAAACGAAGGTGTCGTTTACCCGGTAGTAACTGGGGAAGCTAGCTTCCCATTGAATCTTTGGGAAATGGTCCCACAATGCTTTCTGTCCCCGGCCAAGTCCAAGAACGCCATCTATAAGTAGGCCATTGGAGTGGGGCCTCTGTTGGGCCAAAGCCTAGAAAACATAAGAAGTCATATAGAACTTCTTATTCTTGTTCAGCTGTCGGAACTGGGAGTCGACGTGGTTGGAGATAATGGTCGCCCAGTCAAAGAACTCTCTCTTAGTGGAGATGCCCAGGAGGAAATAGTACATCCACTTTGCAAATTCCTGGGCAGAGGGCTGCCCAAATACCCAGGGCAATTCTATCATCCCCATTAGGATGCTTTCCTTAAATTCAGAGCGGGGGATATCTATCTTCATTCTTTTTGGATCCCTCTTCGGGACCTTCAGCCAGTGAGTGTTCATGTACACCCGGGTGGCATCCTCCAGTTGGTTGAATTGTTTCAAGGCATCGGTCCTCGTGACCACCGAGGATCTCTCAAATTGCAGGATTCCCAGGCCTGCTTGGAAAGTAACTGGGTCAAGGGACACCAGTGGAGTGGGGAATCCTGAAGGTTCTACTGGTGCTAACATGACGGCCTAAATCTAAGAGTTATAGTGGGCCGCCAGAGTAAGAACAAGCTATGGGGACTGCATGAAGCATGGGAAGCAAGCTACCCAAATAATTCCAGAACCTCTGACGTTGGTCGCAATTGTATCTCCAGCCTGTCGCTGTATATGCATTATCTTTACTAGAGCCTACATTTCTGCCCAAGTTCTGACACCGGGGTCCGTCATAAATTTCACCTGAGACTCAATCTTTGAGCCCACAATCTCCTCACCCTGCATATCCTTCATGGTGAGGGGGAGCTTTTCCAGGGCCTTCTCTATCTTAGACTTTGCCGCTGCCCTGGTCTCGGTTGTGGATGGCAACTCTGGACTTTCAGGAGGAGATGAGGTGGACACTTTAGACATGGTTGTAAAGTGAAGTCTAGACCTGCGAGACAAAGCGACCGTCAGAACATATTTATCAAAAATAAATCAATAACTTCGGGGTCCATAGTTCTTACCACCGCGCCATTTACTTTTCCTAAAAAGTTAGTTATTTTTGCATAAGTACCCGAAAAGAAAAATATAAACTTAGCATTTTCATATTATATCTCCGGGTTCGGGAAATTTTGTCACACTTGATGAAGACATGGGATGAATGACAGAAAGGGACCCGAAGCTCGGAGAAGTGACCGTTAGTAAAGAAGAATGTGGAAGCAGGTCCACGTGGATGCCACGTGCGCTAGCATTGAATGGATGGGATGGCACTGGAGGCGGAGTCGACTGTTCGAACGCGCAAAAAGGGAAAGCCACCTGGCCAGAAGTAATTGCATGCATGGGAAATAAAAGAGGCTCTGACAGCCTTGATGGAGGAGAGAGAAAACTGCCTGTTTGAAACCGGCCAAAAGCCAAGTTTCAAACAGGTGGTTTTCTGCCTCGAAGCAAACTTGAAGCGAAAAACCAACAGCAAGGGTGACTCGACCAGCTTGTCGAGCCACTTGGAAGGATATACAGAGAGCTGAAGGGTATATAAATAGAAAGGAGGGATATATACAAGGGTTACCTATAAAATATACATATATACATGAATATACACACGGGCGGCTCCCGCGGAAAAAACCAGACAAAGCTGAAACAAGAATATACAGCTACTTACATTATATACATGCTATCTACAGGCTATTCACAAAATATTTACAAACTATCTACACCTGCACAGAAGGCAGACAACCTTCTAGCAGAACCGAGCCACCAGCAAGCGGCGAGACCAAAAGACTAAAGGAACAATAGAGAAACAAAGTAGACGAAAACAAAAACAAGCCAACCAAAAGAAAAACTAGAAAACGAAAGCAAAGCGAAGAGGAGGGAAGAAGAGAAACCAACCTGAAAATGCAGAAGGCGGAGGAAGGGAAGATTACCAGGAGAACTCTGCAACAACTTTGAATCATCAAGCTTTCAAGATCACCACCATGGAGCACTAGCATATGTCTGAGAACAGTAGAAGGTGTTAAGCTTTGATTATCGCAAATCTCTCTGTAACTGTTCTGCTAATCGCTTTGAAAATCGCTCTATTTCGCTCTAAGTGCTTCAAAGATTTTAATTGTGGTAAGTGTGAAAATGACAGGTGAGTCTATTTATACCCGCGGTAAAAAAAAGTAATCCTCCACACTCCGGAAATTTCAGGTTAGGCCAAAACACCCGGACTCCGGGCCCGGGGATTCCTTACGATGATATTCCTAAAACTTAGGAACATCATCACAAACAATCCCGGATTCCAGAATCAAGCCTCCAACCAAAAGGCAACCTCCGAGATTGAGGATCCCGGAGGGGAAAAACAAACCAAGGAATGACACACTCCAGGGAAGAAAACCCTGGACAAAGAAAGCAAATTAAGGAAAAGAAAGACAAGGCAAGGCCGCAACAAAAAGCAAAGCAAAAATAAAAAAAGGGGGGACCCAACATTTTGCACACAAAATATAGGGACGGGGATGCAGGGCATAACAAGTACTAGCTATATGAATCAACTAGTTAATTTTGGTACACACTAGGAGTTCTTTTAGAAAACTTTAAATGGAAGGACAATGTCCTCTGCTTATAGAAAACCCTCTTTTCGAGGAACAACTAAACACTACACATGAATCAGTCTTTCTCAGTAAAAAACTACTAGATTCAACCATGTTTAGAGAAAATGATCATGATGCTGAAATACTAGAGTTTGAAGATCCTAAAAAAATTGAGGAGGAAGTTAACAAATGCCTTCATGATCAAGCCTTCCTCAAAGTCATGAAGGTTACCATGAACAGAGACAAAGAGCAATACTTTTTAGAACTGGCTGAACAAGGAGCCCAACTTCCCTCTCATTATAGAGTGGAAGATATCATTACTAAAGATGAGGAAACTCCTATAACATTATTAACCAAACAACTTAAATCTTTGCAAACAGAAATACAAACAATGAAACAGGAAAAAGAGAAACCATTGACAAAATTCTCTATGGACACCATTTGTCCATTTCCTTTCAATAAAAGTTTGCACTTACCTCCACTTTGAAGTGGAGTAGAAATCCCAAAATTTGACAAGTATAGCGGTCACTCCAACCTACAAGACCACATTTGGGAATTATGTACCCTATGTATAGAGTTTATGCATGAACAAACATAGCTCATGCATCTCTTTCCCTCAATCTTAGGTGGTCAAGCTATGGAGTGGTTTTCAAAGTTACCCACAAGGATCAAAATTTTTTACGAACTGATGAATATGTTTTTACAACAGTATTCATATAACATACAACATCCTATGTCTATGATCGAATTATGTAGCATTTAACAAAAGACAGGAGAATCATTCCTGACTTTTCTTCAATGATGGAGAAGAGTATTTTATAGATATACATAACTCATTCCTGAGTCCAAAAAGATGGATATCTTACCAATGCATTACTCGACGAGTATAATTACCCACTTCAGATGTAGATCTTTCTATGTTCGATCAACTTGTGAAGAGCACACTAAATATTAAAACTGTTCTTGTAAAGAAAGGTGAATTCTCCCTTTCAATAGAAATTAAATTTAACCCCAATTTCAAAGATAAGACCAAATACTAGAATAAGAACAAGCACGTAGTGAATGATTGGGTAGTCAATAATGTTACTCCCCAATGCAAAGTAACAATATTCAATTTGACAAGTGGCTCAAAAGACCTAAAATCTGCTGAAGATAACACAAAAGCATCCTCTAAAGGAATTAGTAAGCTTATGAAGGAGAAACCGTGGTTTAAACAGAAGAGGGACTTTGATCACTTGGGTGAATCTTATGAATCAGCCCTTGAGAATCTACTGGCTAACAAACTGATCATGTTGCTAGATAACTCCAATCCATATGAACCAGAGGCAAAACCAAAATGGTGGAGAGATAATGATTATTGTGCATATCACATAAATAAGGGACATACAACAAAGAACTACATGAGGTTAAAACATGAAATCCAAGACCTCATTAATAGTGAAACTATTGCAATAGAAAATCATGTAACAAATACTGATCATAAGGCCTTTAAGGATCCCTTGCCTAAATATGAGAAAGAAGAATCTTCTAAACACGGTGTTAGGATTAATCACACATACAACACCCCAGATGATAAGGTCATCCACATGATTGAACTAGTATCCCCTAAGTACTATAATGTTATCATTATTAAAAATGATAAGAAAGAGTCTAGAATAGCTAACATCATGACCCAAGTGTAAGAAAAGGTAACCTTGGGAAAAGGAGGGTCTTCTAACTCCTCATCGTCTCAAAATCAATCGACAACACCAAAATAATGGATGCCCAAAAACAAACAACCAACTGTGAGTGCTTCCAAGGTATCTCAATCTAAACAATTGGCTTTATCCAATGCTTTGGATTATAGAATCGTGGAGAAAATGCAAAGAACCAACACACAAATTTCAATATTTGAATTTCTCAAAATCTCTCCAGCTCACAGAGAGATCTTAGATAAAGGTTTGTCCAACTCCAATGTCCCTAAAGACTTGGATTTGGATCGGTTTCAATCTATGGTTGGTTGTTTGAATTCACCACATTAATTTTCCTTTTAAGAGGAAGATTATAACTCCCTGAGTCATCCACATAATCTTCCATTGCATATTTAAGTCACGATTCATAAAAACCATGTCAACCAAGTCTTGATAGATGGAGGCTCAGGGTTGAAAATTTGTACTTACAAACTGATTGAACATTTGAGATTTTCAAAATATGCCATTGATCCAAAGAAGAAGATTACCATAAAGGCATATGATGAAGGAGAGAGATCTTCCAAAGGTCTCGTAACTCTTCCCATTAGAGTTGGTCCCATGGAGAGGGATGTCACTTTCTAGGTATTAGATCTTCCGCTGGCTGACAACATCTTGTTGGGAAGACCCTGGATACATGAAATTAAAGTTGTCCCATCCACCTACCATTAGTGTATCAATTTTTTGTTCAATGGTGTTGAGGTCAAAATTTGTGTAGACACTAGATATGCATGTAATGCACTACGTAAAGAAGCAGACACTCTCATACCCCATAACAAAGAAGCTTCAACTTCAGAGAGAACCAGTGACTTATTGAAAGAAATGGAAAAGAAACTCAAGATCAAGGACATTGGTATGGGTGGATACATAGTGGAACCTATACTATCAAACACATCTCTTCCCACATCACCTAGGTCATATGGAAGGCCTTCGAAAGAGATGAAACTAACAACATCCCAAGCAATCTATGATGATAACTTTGTTAAATCCAACATACCATTAAAGGGTGAAAAATAACAAAAATACATTCTGGATTGGCTATATAAAGAGCCTAGAAACAATGAGATAAAACAATGTGAAATATCCCTAGAATAATATGGAGTGGGGTATGAGTTGGATAAAAAAATGGGTTATTCAAGTAAAGTACCCATTGGATGTTTTAAGAGTATGGACTCCAAGAACCAATATCTGTTGAAGTCACACAACCTTGGGACACAACTGGTCTAGGCTTCTTATCAAGGAAAGCACAAAGGGCCAAGAATCATCTAGATAAGGGAAAGAAACATCAGATTCATCTAGACAAAGAAGAGAAGACACAAAAGAACAAAACATTGACATGTCCACTTGCAAGTGGGATGATTCTGATGATTCTAATGAGGAATATGTGTATCCTTCTCCTATTCCTCCCAATATACCAACTCTTCTCTTTGATTAAGAAACACCATAGGTCAAATCTACTTAAGATTGTATTCTAGAGGAATCTCCAATGAATTTTGATGAGTCAGAGACTACTATATCTAAACAAGATCCTACTATAGAAGAAAGGAATCTAACGATAGCAAAGTTTTTAGATAGAATTCGTCAAAACTGGGGGCAATGAATGGACTTCACTCATGTCCTAAATATGGTTTATTATGCTGAAATGGACTCTCATAAGTATGAGTTTGATAGTTTATCAGAATAGACTCAAGACAAGGAGGTAGATATTGTACAATAGTACGTAACTCTATTTGAGGTAGGTGAAGGTTTAGGGTCTATGTGTCATGAGTTAGATCCTCTAATCCCTGGCATGGGATTTAATAATGTTTTTAGGGATCTTGTTGATTTAAACAAATCTAGAGGGTACTGATTTAGGTCTCTATGTGATAGTCCAGGTTTATGATGAACATATTGTGAATACCCTCAAACTTGTCAATTCATTACCCCTCCTACATCCTGAACTCATTGACTAGGGTTTGCAAATAAAACCTATAAACATCCCTATATTGCCTAATGAGTATGCTCTATCATGCTACCTGAACATTGTTGAACCTGTCACTTCTTCCACCAGTGAACCTAGCGTGAATATGACTGAAATGGATATCAAGTACCTCATTCATAAAATCAAAATGAAAAAGAAAAAGAGTTCTAAAGGTGAAAACTACATTGTGGCAGTTTCAAAACATAAAATAGTTAAAAGAAAAGATGCATCTTACGGTGAAAACCTCTCTGTGGTGCCAAAGGATGGGGTACTTGATATCCTGCGAAGTCACTTCTAGGAGTAGTTATCAATATTGATTGAACCGATGCAGCTTGTGAACATTGGAACAAAGGAACATCCACACATCATCCATGTGGCCCAATATTTATCAGAAATAGGGCTAAAAGAATTCAATGACTTCTTTAAGGAGAATAAAATCAACTTTGCATGGAGTTACTCAGACATACTTGGTTTGGATCCTGATCTGATCATGCATCATCTCTCTATCACACTAGGAGTAAAGCTAGTAAAAACAAAAGGTTAGGAAAATGCATCCTCACATTTCTCTATTGATTAAAGATGAATTAGAGAAGTCACTAAAAGCTGGGTTCATTCGTGCTATTTATTATGATGAGTGGATTTCAAACATTTTACAAGTATCCAAACCAGATAAGTCTATATGCGTCTGTATAGACTTCAGAGACCTAAAAAAGGCTAATCCATGGATGAATTTCCTTTTCCCAACATTGATATGACTATGGACATGATAGCTGGATATGAAATGTACTCCCTCATGGATGGGTTCTCTAGATATAACCAGATTAAGATTGTTGTAGAAGATTAGGAAAAGACAACTTTCACATCTACTTGGGGAACCTTCTGCTTAAACGTTATGCCCATCAGACTAAAAAATGAAGGTGTGCCTTATCAAAGGGATGTCACCACAATCTTTCACAACATGATGCACAAAAACATGGAAGATTATGTGGGTGACACACTTGTTGAAACTATGGAAAGATCAACACACCTACAAGACTTGGGTAAAATCCTTGCTAGAATGGAGCAGTTCAAGCTTTGAATACACCCAAAAAAGTGTGCATTTGGTGTGACCTCTAGAAATTTGTTAGGTTACATTATTTAAGAGAAAGGGATTGAAGTAGATCCTTCAAAGGTGCAAGAAATCCTTGAGATGCTTCCACCTAAAAACATTAGTCAGATGAGAACACTTCAAGGAAGAATTTAGTCCATCGGGAGACTTATCTCATAGTTAGAAGACAAATCCCAACCATTCACAAAAACTATATTTAAGGGAGTGTCATATGAATGGGATGAAGAATAAAAAAAAAACTTTGATCAATTCAAAGAATATTTGGCTAACCCACTGGTATTGATGCCTCCTATACCAGGAAAACCATTAATCTTATATATATTTTCCATGACAACATCACTGGGGGCACTTCTGGCACAAGAGGATAACAACGAGAAAGAGAGAGCCATATACTACATTAGTAGAACATTGGTCTCTTATGAGATGAAATATTCCATGATAGAGAAATATTTCCTCAAAGTTGTATTTTCATATCAAAAACTAAGACATTATATGTTAACACAATCCACAAAACTAGTTGCAATGATCAATCCACTAAAATATCTTTTGAGTAAAGCAAGTTTGACTGGAAGAATAGCTAAATGGGTCATGCTCCTAAGTGATTTTGACATTGAATACATTCAGAAAAATTAAATTAAGGGACAAGACATTGTAGATCAATTGGTTGACGCTCCATTATAATATAATATCTTAATCAATGTTGAATTTTTAGTTGATTCCATTTTGTAAATAAGACATAGGTCATAAAAAATGTTCTTCGATGGATCTTTGACACAATTGGGATCAAGTGGAGGTGTCTTGTTCATAAAAAATCAAAGATTTTCCATACCAAAGATGTACAATCTATTGTTCCCTTGTATAAATAACATTATTGAATATGAAGCCTTGGTTAATGGAATCAAACCAGAAATTGAATGGAACAAAGAAGAACTACACATATATGGGGACTCCCAGATTGTCATCAATCAAACCAACAACATCTATCAGACTAAGGATGATAAAATCATGACTTATAAGTGAATGGTTGATGAATTTAAGAAATACTTTACATACATCACATTCCAGCAGGTCCTAAGGACACAAAACATAGTAGCTGATGCCATGGATACATTAGCATTTTCACAACTGCAAGAGGAAGATTTCCATTATGAGTTCCTAGTGGAAGAAATTCATTTCCCTGACTACAACTCATGAGACTCCCACAAGGTATATTCTATCATAGGATAGTAATATTCCTGATATAAAACATGTCTATGCCTACCTTCACCATAAGGTCATTCCTGATGTGCTTACCCACAATGAACGTTGACACCTTATCTAAAATGTGTCACAGTACATTCTCATAGCTAAAGATATTTATATACAAGGACTAGATGGTACTTTTCTTAGGTGTCTACAAAAAGAGGAGTCCAAACATATATTAGCTGAGGTCCACGATGGTATTTATGGTTCTAACTCTAATGTTCTGACTCTAGCCCAAAAAATGCTAAGAGTGGGGTACAACTAGAAAGATATGGAAAAAGAGGTAGTAAGATATGCAAAGACATGTAAGAATGCCAATTGTATGGTAATATTATACATGCTCCAGCAAGGGAACTTATTCCCTTTATCACACACTGGCCTTTCAAATAGTGGGCATTCAACCTCATCGGTCAGATACACCTATCTTCTTCTAATGGGCACAAATTCATCATCACCGCCACTGAGTATTTCACAAAGTGGGTAGAGGCAGTCCCAATAATCAAAGCTACAGGCCAGTAGGTGGCCCTATTTATTCTAAATCATATTATCTGTAGATATGGAATTACTTCAACCATTATAACTGATAATGGAGGGCAGTTCAAAAATACCAATATCGAAGAAATTTGTGAGAAGTTCAAAATCAAACAAGACTGCTCTTCCATTTATTACCTATACGGTAGTGGAAAGTCTGAGGCCTCCAATAAAAATTTGATAAAAATCTTGTACGATACTGTGAACAAATCTGGACTAGATTGTCATCTACAGATCAATCCCGCACTATGGTCATATAGAACGAGTATCAGAACACCTATTGGGGCAACCCCCTTTTCTCTTGTCTATGGAGCAGAAGCAATACTACCCATAGAAGTAGAACTCCCATCTCTAATGGTTTCTCTATGAAGGCTTATCATAGATCAAGATCACAGAGTCTCAAGGTTGCAAGAACTAGAACTGCTAGATAAACATCAGTAAGTGACATTCAATCACCTCAGAGCTTACCACAAATGAATTTCTAGAGGTTATAATAAAAAGGTCAAACAAAGAGAACTTTAGGTGGGAGACCCAGTGTTGAGAGAAAACCCCTGTAATCAATCACATAGAGAACAAAATGAGAAATTTTAACCCAAATCACTAGGTACTTATATCATTACTGTAGCATTTGGCTTTGGAGCCTATCTACTCTCCACACCTAAAGGAGAACGACTCCGAGAGCCCATCAAACCTATCGATCTAAAGAAGTTCTACACCTAAGAAATTCTCGGTGATCAGCACCATGTACATACTTGTGATCCTGAAAAAAAGACAAAAAATTGGAAAAATTCCTGAAAAAATGGTCATCTTGGTGAAAACCTAGCAATAGGCACCTTGATGCATCAATCCAAAAAAAAAAAGGAGAATTTTTTTTTTTGAAAAAGAAGAAAAAGTGTCTTGGTGAAAACCTGGTAAATAGGCACCATGGTAGAAAAAAAAGAATCTTTTCCAAGTAGGTGAAAACCTGGCAAACATGCGCCTCTTGTACTCAGCACTCCATCTATAAATTCTCAGTCTTGGCAATCCTTTTCTTCAGTCACATTTGTGACACTTTGGTTCTTCTGAGAACCTTCTTGGCTTGAAACTGATCCAAAGTGATAGTCTGGGGGCAATCAAATCAACTTTTTCCTAACAATATGAGTCAATTTAGTCATCACAATCAAATTTTGTTAGAATGGGGCACGGGTCCCCAAATTTGATCATATCTTTGGATTACACCAGAGTCAATAATCTTGTCAATTCTAAAGGACAACTTGCTACTATCGCAAACAAGTGTTTCTCAACACCCTAATCAAAAGTGTTTCTTAACACTATCTTTGGATGTATCTTTGTTTCTTAACACACAATGGATACCGCAAACATAAACAACAGATTGATAGCAATCAAACACATCCCACTCACCAGAACAATGGTGTTTCTCAACACCCCATACATATACACATCCAAAAACTTTGAAACTGGCTACAGTATGTTGAACTTCTATTTGTATGTTGTCTATTTTCATTAATTTTTTGTTAATATTTTCTTTGTATACCACTTTTTGGTGTGGTCCCAATGATCTAACAACATCAAATAAACAAGGTGTATGTTGTAAGAGCTCCTGCCTTAAGGTGTAAAAGCCTCACATCCCTCGATCCTATTTATTTGTATGACAATGTGAGGTCAAAACTATCTCCTTGACTGTTATTACTCTATTTGTTTATGCCAGATCACACTCATGGTTATCTTTTCTTTGAATGCCTTGATACTGGTCTACTCTTGCAACATCAACTAGAAACAATGTTTAGGTCATCTTAGTGTTTGTGCCTTGATGCTTAAGTTAGTTTCTCATATCTTATCCAATGAAAGTCATATTCATATTCTTATGGTTGCAGTGGCACCAGTAACGATTGCATTGACTCCAATGTTCCAAAAATGCTCGATGAATAAAATTTTCATTGCTAAAGGTTCAGTGACTACACCTCAGGTTACATTCTTGTTAGTCTTGCATCTGCATCTGCATCTGCATGGTGTTTAAATCTTCATAATATCAATATCTCTCTTCAATGTGAAGGATCTAAGCTTCTTATCAATCAATATTCAATTTGTCAAGTGGTCAGTTGTGCATGAACATGACACCCCTCGCTAATTCAACTGTCCTAATTCCATTTTCAGGATCGAAATCAAAATCTGACATTTGACTTTTTTAGTCAACTATAGTTGACCACTTGTACAATCAGTCTTCTTGACTCCAACCAATGGAAATCTCTCATACTTTTCTTCTAGTCAATCCATGTATCATACTTTTGGTCAAATATTGGTCACCAAGACCTCTCATCAAGTACATCTTTTGTCCTAATCACTTGGGACCTATTTCTCATCAGATCAGCTTCTTCTTACATCATGTTATCAATTGAATTTCTTGTCATCATTGGGGCACCTAGATATATTTCAATTTCACTCCCAATGGGGAAGGATCATGATATCAACATTCTAGTGATCACATCCTCAATCAAAACCCCATCGCCTGGGACATCTTAGCTTCATCGCATCAAATCAAGCTACGATCATCTTAAAATCAAAGGCAACCTAATCAATGGTCTAATATAGTGGTGAACACACTCAAAAATAGATAATATCAGTCTTATACAAGATGTTCATTATTGAAACCAGATACATTGATCAAATTGGCTTCATTGCTTCAAATCAAGTCAATTTTTTTGCTAATCAAATCTCTTAATGGTAATCAGTTTCATCACTTCAAATCAAACTAGTTATTCATTCAAACCAATCAAAAGGTTTAAAAGTTTTTGATAGATATTCAGTTTCATCACTTCAAATGAAATTGAGTATTCTATTTATATCTTTTGATCGATCTTCGTCCAATTAAGCTTGAATTTGGTCTTCTTCTTCAAAAAAATGGTTTCATCACTTCAAATCAATTTGTTCTAGGTCTTCTCTCTAACATATCTTTGAATTAATGTTTTGATCTCACATAAATTCAAATAGGGGCAAATGTAATGATCTAAAAGTGGCCATGTAAACCCTAGACCCCTAATCTTAGTCTCATATCAAGAAACCCTAATCTTGATAATTCTAAGTCCTAAACCAAACAGGTAATTCATCATTTCAAGCTAATCTAACCTGAATCCTAGGTCCTAATTAATCATCATACTGATTAATTAATTAATTCCAAAAAATACAATGTATTGGCAAATAAACCTTACTTTAATTATTTAATTGATATTCTAATATATTAATTAAATAAAATTACTAAGTTGTCAATTTAATTCAAAAAGGAATTAAATTAATTAATAAAAAGAAAATATGCATTTAAAATGAGTTAAATATTTAAAAATGCATTTGATGTCATTAACTAATTTTTGAATTAAAAGATGCATTTAAAATCAATTAAATCTTTAAAAATGAATATGAGGTCATCAATTGATTTTTTTGAATTGGAAATAAATCTGTTTTATTTAGTTGATTTATTATTATATTTTCTCATTTTGGAAACAAATATGTTTTATCCAGTTAACTTAATCTTATCTATTTATCATTTTGTAAACAAAGTTGTTAACTGAAAATCAATTTGGAAGTTTCCAAAAAGACTGAATCTTTCAATCAATCAAATTGCTTGCACATGGATTGTGCTTCCTTAAATTGAATCTAAGACACTCATTTCCTCCAATATCGACAATCAATTTTGGGAGACATTTTCTATAAAAGAGAGCTTCATTCCTTCACAAAGGGTCCCAGTCTTAGCTATTGTTATTATACTATTTTTTGCATTCAAGCATTCAATAATTTTGCATTCTTAGTTTCAATTACTTAGATTTGTTAATTGTTTTTAGTTGCATGCAAACTTCATAATCTAGAGCACTTTTAATTTGGGTTTTGAAAAGAATAAAAACATTTCAATTTTCATATCATATATAATAATCATTTCATTTAGCTTTCAAATCCTTCATTTAGGATCTAGTGTAGTCACTATTTCTTACAATGACCTGAGAGATAGATTCAAACTCCTACCTACTAGAAGACAATGAGCTGATGTCAGTTAGCCTTGGGCATTTTAGTCTTTTGATATTGTCATTTTCTAACTAGTTAACCTCGTAATGGTTCATTGAAGTGTGTGTTTGCAGATGCAGGTATCGGGCACAATTTCATAGGCACAAAGACAAGTGACCCATAGCCTTCATGAGTTTCCCCTTAAAGGATGTCAAGATCAGGTACCCCAACCTTGACAAACAATATTTTTATCTTGTCAAATTAGTGAAGAAGTTTTGACACTACATCTTGAGAAGCAAAGTATTTGAGATAGTCCCTGACGCAGCCATAAAGTATTTGTTGATGAAGAATGAGAAGGGAGAGTGAAGACGGAAATGAATTTAAATTCTACAAGATTTTGACCTAGAAATCTAGCCAATGAAACTAGTAAGAGGCCAAAGCCTTACTAAATAGATCTCTGAAGTGAAAAAGTTCTAGTATGCCAGACTTACACTGATCAAGGTATGATCATCGATATATGGTATCAAGACATAGTCTACTACCTGCTACAAAATTGCTTCCCAGAGGGGATGAATAACTCACAAAGAAGGGCTTTGAAAATTAAAAGTATCTCCTACATGTTGAAGAATGGTACGCTGTATTTAACACAATTATGAGAGTTTGTACTTGAGGTGTCTGGATAGGATCAAAGAAAAGAAAAACCTAGAATATTTTCATGACAGATACAAGATAGGGCATGGTTCAGGTGAGGCAATCGCTCACCAAATCCTAAGGGTAGGTTATTTTTGGGTAACATTATTCAAAGACACTAGAGAACATGTGAGATCATGCCACACTTTCCAAACAAGCGCAACTCGAGAGAGAAATCTGGCAATGCCCTTATAGACTATATACAAGCTATGTTTGTTTGCCTAATGGGGCTTAGATTTTGTTGGATTAATTAACCCCCTTTTCTGAAGGACACAAGTTCATTCTAACAACTATCGATTAGTGCATGTGCTAGACGGAGTTCCAAGCACTAAATAATTCCACCACAGAGGTAGTGACCAAGTTCCTAGAGGAGATCATCATAACGAGGTTTGAAATGTTGTTCTATCTGGTATGTGACAATGCTCCTTCTTTCTCATCCACCTCACTCACACAATGAGCCTTCAAAAACTAGGTAATCCTCAAACTATCTTCCAATTATTATTCACAAGGCAATGACGAAGAAGAATCTACCAACAAGAACTTGATGATAGTGATAAATGTGATGCCCAAAAGTTGGGCAAAAACACACAAACAAAAAAATTTTAAAATGCACTAAAAGGAAAGGTTATGCTACCCCAAAAGTATAGCAAGTGTACGCAAAATGGTGCAGAGGAGAAACAATAACTAGACAGTCATATGGGGTAGGATAGCTCTTACAACTATCTTACAAGGATTCCTAAACTAGGTGCCTCGATTGACATGCAAATCAAGACCGTTGACTAAAAGTCAACTAGAGTTGACCAAAAGTCAACTATACTCTAAAATATATGAAAGAGAGTTACTAGGGCCTACTAAGTCTTATGGAGGGCTTAGGCATGCAAACCAAGATATTTGACCCAAAATTCAACTAGAGTTGATCAAGAAGTCAACTAGAGTTGACCAGAAAGTCAACCATCACTGAAATGGCATGGAACTAGAATCCTAGGGTCTAGAGGGTATAGGGGACACCTGGTACAAAAATTAGGATAATCGGTCAAGGTTTGACCATGGTTGACCAAAATTCAACCATGCATGAAATTGGTCAAAGGGTAGCGATAAAAATGACTAACACTAATAAACTTCAACATAAACCATTAAATTGGAAAAATTAACGCTTTAAACCCACATAAAAAAAATTGTTAACATATAATTACCTAATCTAAAATTTAATAGCCATAAATAAAAGAAACTAACTAATCTAATTTAAATAAATAAAATTTATGACCTAATAACATTTTAACCTTAAAGAATTTTTATTTTCATGTCCTTCATTAATAAATTAATATACTATGCATTCTTAATTTTCCCTATGAAGAAATAGATAAGAAATATTATCGTAAAAATTAATAAAACTCAATTATAAATCTCAATTCTACTGATTTAAACAAATTAAATCTCCTATGTTAAATATAATCTATAAATATCTACAACCTAAACTAAAATATCTACACTATAAAAAGATTGAAGTCTTATATTTTAAATATCAAAACTAAAATTAATTTCTAATATTAATAAAAAAATTTCCATCCTTCAATTAAATCCAAAACCTAATAGAAAGTAAATCTACCCTAACAATCCTTATTGACTGTTTGGGAGAGGCCGCGGCTGAATGAAAAAAATGGTGGATTCAGGGAGGCCAAAGGTCAGCAGTGGCGACGTTTAAAGAAACGGGCAGTGGTGGTTAAGGTGATGGGCGGTGCATAAATCAGCCAGGCGGCATGGGGGTGAGCAGTGGGGAGCCGGTGGTGGCAGCACCACTCCCACCATGAAGGCATAGTGGATGGCCCGCTACCTGCACAGCCTGACCCACTGCAGTGGACGACAGTGGCGACGGCTAGGGAGAGGCTGACCCTCCCCACCCCACTCTAACACAGAGGGGGCCACGGGGTAGGGTTTTGGCCCACCTCACCATCCCAAGAACAAAATAGGACAAAGTCTAAACTAGCCCGCGCTTGGCTTAAAAAAAGTTCATTTTTTAATTATTATTTATTTATTTTTATTTTTAAAATTTCATGCATGATACAAAACATAGCTATAATAATAATTATTGCCTTTATTAACAAGGTAGTATTTGGTAAAGAAAGTAAAATAAGAAAGTAATTATTTTAATTATTTAACTAGTGAAGATTGACTATATTTCCCAAAACAGGGGGTATGTAGAGACCTTTTTTTTTTAATTTTATTTAATCAACTGAATCTATAATTTAATCCCCATACTTTGGTGGAAGGAAATTCTAAAATAATCATTTTTAATTTTTTTGAAATAAAATTCCCAGGATTAACTAAACGTTGAATGAAAGTATACCAAATCATCAAGAACACTAAAGCTTATTCAGACTTCTATTTAGTAAATTTTGATAAGTTTTATCCATCTTGAGTACTACTTGATAAAGAATATTTATTCTAAACAACAAGGATAAACATGAAAATATTATTGCTACCATAACATAGGTAACCTTATCTTTGTAAGTACAATGCTAAATAAAACTTACTAATGAGACAAAGAAGATACTCAACAAGTTTGATATTTATTTCCTTCCTTTGGAAAGAATATAAATTAAATATATCTACGTTTTGTTCTATCCATACAAATGTCCTCCAAATAATTTTAATAAATTTTCAATATAAATAGTCTCGATCATTTTCAAATTTCAATAAGGTAAATCCTCATATATAAACCTCTGTGTTACAAGAGAATTCAAGCCATGAAGGTTACAAATCCTTTCAATGTACTTAAAATGAGGTTTAGTAATCTAGGGATTTTTATTGCAAATATACTATCAGAAAACCTATTATGTTGAAACTTATACTATTAACCTTCAATAACCTATTTCAAATTTCATAAGAACATAAGAATACATAATTGCTTGAAAGATCTAATTACAATATGGGTAGAAGGTCCTCCAATAATTATCAAGTTACAAATTATCACAATAGTCCTAAATCCAGCTTGAAATAACAAAATTACTAAATCATCAAAAGGATACAAAAGATCATTATTCACTGGTGCACATTTTTCCCACAAGGGTATTTTGCAAGCTCCTCCATCTAGCTAAACCTGATAAAAGAGGACTAACCATGGATGCTCACCACCCAACCTAGGCCTTTACAAGGCCACCCCCGAGCTAGGGGATCCAAAATGGAACAGGTTACAAACAGAAACACCCAACAAGTAGGAAACAAAAATAGGGAACTCAAGTACAAGGAAGCTTCCCAACATCCGGATGAACAAGAGGAAGTATCTCTAAGAGACCTTCTAGAATAGGGGTAGTGGTAGACCTCACTGAAATTGAAAGCCAAGAATAAACATAGAACACACAAGCCTCACATGGACTTGAAAATGACCATCTTCACAAGATGCAGTCCTGAATATCCTCCTTATGCCTCCTAGGTACCCTCAGGCCCTTCCTGGAATCATGGGTATCATGTTACCCCAATTTTTTCCCTCCATACATGGGAGACTCTACACTAACAGGAATCATTTCCATCTACCCCTCCAAGGTTACTTTGCCCTTCCAAGGGTGAGTGTGCCTTAAAGACCCATTCTAGCTGTACCAGAACCTTCAACAAACTTTATTGTATGCACAGACGCTTCCTTGGATGGTTTGGGAGTGGTTCTTATGCAAGGTGAGCGAGCTATAGATTACGAGTCTAGGAAAGTAAATACTCACGAGCTCAACTACCCTACCCATGACCTAGAGCTCGCAGCAGTGGTGCATGCTTTAGTCAGATGGTAACATTTTCTCTTAGGACATCGGTTCGAACTTCATTCAGACCATCAGAGTCTTCAGTACATCTTCACTTAGCCAAATCTTAATGCTAGACAGAGGAGATAAATGGAGTTCTTATGTGAATATGATTTTGATGTCCATTACATCAAAGGGAAAGAGAACATGGTTGTAGATGCCTTTAATAGGATATGGCACGAGCTTTCTTCTATGTCTAATGGCACGGATTTGAGAGATTGCATCCTTGATCAGTTGCGAGAGGATGAGATTTATGTAGAGGTTTGTGAGTTGATTCAATCTCAGAGACCCCTTGAGGGAAAATTTTTAGAGTGTACATTGGATTCTAATGGACTATTGTGTCATAGAGGATGTATCTATATACCTTCTTTTAGAGGATTTCATGAGTTTGTGATGCTTGAGGCTCATTGGGCCCCTTATGCAGCACATCCCAGAGTTAAGAAGATTCATGCTGACTTGAGGCAACTATATCATTGGCCAGGCATGAGGTTGCAGATTGCAGAGATGGTAGCTAGATGCCTAGAGTGCCAGAGGGTGAAGGCAGAACACCGTCATCCAAGTGGTCTCCTTCAGCCTCATGAGGTACCAGTGTGGAAATGGGACACCATATCTATAGATTTCATAGTAGGCCTTCCTATGTCTTCTGGTCATCATGATGTCATCATGGTGATAATTGACAAGTTGACTAAGGTGGCTCACTTTTCACCCATGCGTACTACCTTTACCGCACCAGCAGTGGCACAAGTCTTCTTGTGAGATATAATCAGACTTCATGGCCTACCTCATAAGATCATCTCAGATAGAGATTCTCTCTTCACTTCATCCTTTTCGAGAGAACTTCAGGCAGCTATGGGTACTAGACTCAACTTTAGTACAACTTATCATCCTGAGACAGATGGTCAGACCGAAAGGGTCAATCAGACTATTTCAAGTCCATGTGAGACTAGAGGACATGCTTTACATGTATGTCATGCACCATCAGACCCGGTGGGAAGAATACCTACATCTAGTAGAGTTTTCCTATAACTACGGACACCAAACTTCCTTGGGTATGCCTCCCTACCAGGATCTTTATGGTAGACCATGCAGGACCCCACTCAGTTGGGATAGGATCAAGGATAGAGTTTTCATTGGTTCTGAGCTAGTTAGGGATATGGAGCAGCAGGTGACTTTGATTAGGTAGTGACTTGAGGAAGCTCAAGATAGGAAGAAGAAGTATGTAGATGCGAAGAGGATTGATCAAGCCTATCTAGTTGGGGAAAAATTCTTCTTGAGAGTGCAACCACATAAGAGTCCAATCCACTTCGGAAAGGGCTCTAAGCTAGCACCCCATTTTTGTTGGACCTTTTGAGATCCTTGAGAGGATACGACCAATTTATTACCATTTAGCATTGCCACCTAGCCTATCACGCATCCATGTTGTGTTTCATGTTTTCATTCTGATGAAGTATATTTCTGATGAGTCTCATGTGATAGATTGGGATGCCTTGTAGGTGGAGTCAGACGGGCAACTAGCTTTAGAGCCAATTCATATATTGGCTCAGCGGACATTGGGTATTCGAGGTAGAGAGCTAGACCAGGTTAGGGTCTAGTGGGATTGCTATGACAAGGTTACATCCTCTTGGGAGGACACATCATAGATGAGATCACAGTACCCTCACCTCTTCGATGAACACCAAGAGAAAGTTCATGCCTAGAGGGGGTGGATGTGAGACCTACATTAGACTGCTATAGTTTAACTATTTTGTTCTCATATTTTTAGTAGTTTATACTTTGACATATGTTGACTATTGGAGACATTTTATACATTTGAGGATCAGTGGAATCCTGTGTTATATATCTAGCACCTGATTTTGTAATCAAGGTACTTTTGAGATACATTATGTTTTGTTTCAGTTTCAGCTTATGATTGATTTCTTAGATGGATTTTAATGTATGAATGTAATATGATGAATTTGGTTTAGGAAACCATTGCTAGATTAATTTAGTTCTAATGCAATGTGGTTTATATTCTTACATGTATATTATTCACATAGTGTTATGTTTCATATCATGTTGTTTTGGATCTACTGATGTGTGCATTGAGTGTGCAGGAAAAGTTGACCATGGATCTATATCGGGGACCCAGTACTGGAACCTATGTAAATACCCATGCTTTCCAAAGTCCTGTCTATATAAAGAGACATGGACCTCATTGTTTATGTGGTTATTTCGTAAACATTTTTTGCATGTGTGTCAGTAAATTAGTAAATGTTTATGTGATTTAGTTATGTCATTTGTTTTATTTTAATGTGCCAAATTTGGCAATTGTTGTAATTTAAATGTTGACATGGCTAGTAAAGGGAACCAGGGTTAGTTAAGGGTTAACTAAGGTTATCTAGGAGTAGTACCCAAGCTCACCCTAGGTTTAGAAGTTTCTAGAAGTCTTCTTGAATGAGAAATCCGTAGATTAACTTTAGGGTTAGTTTTAGGAGGTCTTTTGGGCTCCCAGGGGGTAACCGGGGTCAGTTTTAGTCACCCAACTTGGTACCCTATGGGTTAGGGTTCATTTTTTGTCATTAATGAGCCTCTAAACTCATTTATTGCTCCCTTTAAGTGTCATTTTCAGTCTTGAGAGAATTTTGAAGAGGAGTGTGACTTTGGTTAACCTCACTCTCTCTTCTACCCAAGTTTCTTTCGACTTCACCCTTGGAGAGTTAGGCAAGTGGATTAGTTTAGGATTGGTTAGAGTTACCTCAACTTTGGGTTAAGACTTTTTCTTCTTGGAGGTTTGCCTATTTAGATAAGGTTTTAGGATGATTTGAGTGTTCACCCACTCTCTACCCTTAGAGACAGAATTCAGTTGAAGGAGTCTTTTTTGAAGGAGCTTAGGAAAGATAGCTCAACACCAATCCATTCCTCATCCTAGCTTGGAATTATGGTTGGATTTAATTAAAAAAAAAAATTTTGTGTTTATGTGTGTTCTTGAGCTCAAGGACTCCATTAAAGGAGTCCTATGTGTTTTGAAGCTTTATTTTCAGATTTGAAATTTAATGTTTGTTTCTAAATGTCTTGATTTTGTGATTTATTTCGAATGGGTCTTCAAGGAAAACTCACCCTTGGGAGGGTAGAGTAACCTTGGAGGGGTAGATGGAAATGATTCTTGTTAGTTTAGAGTCTCCCATGTGTGGAGGGAAAAACTTGGGGTAACATGATACCCATGATGCCAAGAAGGGCCTGAGGGTACCTAGGAGGCATAAGGAGGATATTCAAGACTGCATCATGTGAAGATGGTCCTTTTCAAGTCCATGTGAGGCTTGTGTGTTCTATATTTATTCTTGGCTTTCTCCTTCAGTGAGGTCTACTACTACCCCTGTTCTAGAAGCTCTCTTGGAGATACTTCATCTTTTTCATATTGATGTTGGGAAGCTTCCTTGTGCTTGAGTTCTCTATTTTTGTTTCCTTCTTGTTGGGTTTTTTTGTTTGTAACCCATTCCAGTTTGGATCCCCTAGCTAAGGGGTGGCCTTGTAAAGGCCTAGGTTGGGTGGTGAGCATCCATGGTTAGTCCTCTTTTATCAGTTTTAGCTAGATGGAGGAGCTTGCAAAATACCCTTGTGGGAAAAATGTGCACCACTGAATAATGATCTTTTGTACCCTTTTGATGATTTTGTAATTTTGTTATTTCAAGCTGGATTTAGGACCATTGTTATAATTTGTAACTTAATAATTATTGGAGGACCTTCTACCCATATTGTAATTAGATCTTTCAAGCAATTATGTATTCTTATGTTCTTATGAAATTTGAAATAGGTTATTGAAGGTTAATAGTATAAGTTTCAACTTAATAGGTTTTCTGATAGTATATTTGCAATAAAAATCCCTAGATTACTAAACCTCATTTTAAGTACATTGAAAGGATTTGTAACCTTCATGGCTTGAATTCTCTTGTAACACAGAGGTTTATATATGAGGCTTTACCTTATTGAAATTTGAAAATGATCGATACTATTTATATTGAAAATTTATTAAAATTATTTGGAGGACATTTGTATGGATAGAACAAAAAGTAGATATATTTAATTTATATTCTTTCCAAAGGAAGGAAATAAATATCAGACTTGTTGAGTATCCTCTTTGTCTCATTAGTAAGTTTTATTCAGCATTGTACTTACAAAGATAAGGTTACCTATGTTATGGTAGCAATAATATTTGCATGTTTATCCTTTTTGTTTATAATAAATATTCCTTATCAAGTAGTAGTCAAGATGGATAAAATTTATCAAAATTTACTAAATAGAAGTATGAATAAGCTTTAGTGTTCTTGATCATTTGGTATACTTTTGTTCAATGTTTAGTTAATCCAGGTAATTTTATTTCAAAAAAATTATAAATGCTTATTTTAGAATTTCCTTTCACCAAAGTATGGGGATTAAATTATAGATTCAGTTGATTAAATAAAATTAAAAAATAAAAAAATGGCTCTACATACCCCCTATTTTGGGAAATACAGTCAATCTTCACCAGTTAAATAACTAAAATAATTACCTCCTTGTTTTACTTTCTTTACCAAATACTACCCTGTTAATAAAGGAAATAATAATAATTATTATAGCTATGTTTTGTATCATGCATGAAATTCTTAAAAAAAAAAAAAAAAAAATTAATTTTTTTTAGCCGAGCGCGGGCTGGTTCGGACTTTGTCTTGTTTTGTTCTTGGGATGGCGAGAAGGGCTGAAAGATACCCCATGGCCCCCTCTGTGTTAGAGTGGGGCGGGGAGGGCCGACCTCTCCCCAGCCTCCGCCACTGTCGTCCACCGCAGTGGGTCAGGCCATCCGGCTAGCGGGCTGTCCACTGTGCCTTCACAGTGGGAGCGGCACCGCCACCACCAGCTCCCCACTGCTTACGCCCACGCCACAAGGCCGGTTTATGCACCGCCTGTCGCCTTAACCACCACCGTCTATTTCTTCAAACGCCGCCACTACTGACCTTTGGCCTCCCCAAATCTGTCATGTTTTTCATTCGGCCACCGCCTCTCCCAAACAGTCAATAAGGATTGTTAGGGTAGATTTACTTTTCCATTAGGTTTAGGATTTAATTGCAGGATGGAATTTTTTTTATTAATATTAGAAATTAATTTTAGTTTTGATAATTAAAATATAAGACTTGAATCTTTTTATAGTGTAGATATTTTAGTTTAGGTTGTAGATATTTATATATTATATTTAACATAGGAGATTTAATTTGTTTAAATCGATAGAATGGAGATTTATAATTGAGTTTTATTAATTTTACCATAATATTTCTTATCTATTTTTTCATAGGGAAAAATAAGAATGCATAGTATATTAATTTATTAATGAAAGAGATTAAAATTAAAATTCTTTAAGGTTAAAATTTTATTAGGTCAGAAATATTATTTTTTTAAATTAGATTAGTTGGTTTCTTTTATCTATGGCTATTAAATTTTAGATTAGGTAATTATATGTTAACAATTTTTTTTTATGTGGGTTTAAAGCGTTAATTTTTCTAATTTAATGGTTTATGTTGAATTTTATTAGTGTGTCATTTTTATCGCTACCCTTTGACCAATTTCATGCATGGTTGACTTTTGGTCAACCATGGTCAAACCTTGACTAATTATCCTAATTTTTATACTAGATGTCCCCTGTACCCTCTAGACCCTATGATTCTAGTTCCATGCCATTTCGGTGACGGTTGACTTTTTGGTCAACTCTAGTTGACTTCTTGGTCAACTCTAGTTGAATTTTGGGTCAAATATCTTGGTTTACATGCCTAAGCCCTCCGTAAGACTTAGTAGACCCTGGTAACTCTCTTTCACATATTTCAGAGTATAGTTGACTTTTCGTCAACTCTAGTTGACTTTTAGTCAACGGTCTCAATTTGCATGTCGATCGAGGCACCTAGTTTAGGAATCCTTGTAAGATAGTTCTAAGAGCTATCCTACCCTGTATGACCATCTAGTTACTATTTCTCCTCTGCACCGTTTTGCATGCACTTGCTATACCTTTGGGGTAGCATAACCTCTCCTTTTAGTGCGTTTTAAAAAAAAATTGTTTGTGTGTTTTTGCCCAACTTTTGGGCATGACAATAAAACATTTGCTTGACGATAATCCCTGGGATTGGTAGACACAAATGAAATACCAATTGTTCTATGGATTTCAACCAGTCTTCCCTATGAACTCAAAAATCCCAATCTTTAGATTTATGGACCAATACGTGGGAGGTGAAGATTGAGTACAAGTTAGACTAATGAACCTCCTCAACCTAGAGGAGAAGACAACCTTTTCCTTGGACCATGTATCAAAGCACCAGGCTATCATTAAGTGGTGGTTCAATAAGAGAGACACCATTAAATCCTTCAGGATCTTTGACCTTGTCCTCATGTGGGATAAGGCAAAGGAAAAGCAGGGCAATCACACCAAATTACAAAAATTATGGATTGGCCCCTATCAGATATCATAGATCTTGGGAGAGAACACTTTTAGGATCAACACCTTAAATGGAGAGTTGAGCTCATTTCTAGTCAATGGGAAATTCCTCAAACATTACTTCAGATCCTAAGAGGGAATGCCTTCTATATCTTGTATCATAGTATTTTTGCATTCTTTGTTTTGTTTCTTTCGATCTTTTATTTTCTTTGATGGCAGTCCCTTTCTTCTATCGATGGTTGCCTCCTTTTTCCTGGGATCATTTTTCTTTGGGTCAAGTGTGTCTTGGATCCATTCCAAGTGGTTCCTAAATAGGAGCAGAGTTATTTATTAGTCAAATTATTGAAAGAAACATGCAGCACAGAGAACACTCCATAAGTCAAAGTGGTGGTATCTATCATTCATAATCATAGAGATCTTCGATGTTTGGTCATCTTAATCATAAAGCACACTAAGAAAAAAAACCCAAGAGCATTAATTCCTTGAGCGTTTGTCAGTTGGGACTAGTACTAGTGTGTGGATTTGGGTACCCATCGATCCCATAACCCATCTAAGAATGGAAAGGCTGGAGGAAAGAAGATTAATTGAAGAAGAGACAAATAAGTAGAAAAAGAAAAATGGTTCGAAGAGGTCAAAAGTGTAAAATCTGAGTGGCATAGCCTAATAGTTTCTTGGATTGATCAAAGAAGATAGTGTGAGCTTGGATATATGGAATTACACACATCAAAAGCTTCACATAGTTCACAAAAAAAAAAATATCAAAAAAATTGTCAAAGAAGAAAAGGACTTTCCTATATATCTCTTGCATAGCAAGCCAAATAGACGAGGGTGACTATAACAACCTCTACTAGGGATATAGATGCCCAACTCAAAGTAGAGAAAGGTTACATTTGGGATTCGGGGAAAACTTTGTCGGAGCTATGGATGCCTGACTCATAGAAAAGATCTTTCTAGGAAGCCCTGGTTTACATGGAAAAAAATTGGGAATAATTGAAAAACATTCTAGTTGCCACAATCAAAGGTCATAGAATGAAAACACATGAACACCCACTTGGAGACCAGTAGAAAGATTCAAACCGAGAAGTCATTGAGAGATAGTTTGTATGGATAGCTCTTAATTTTTGTTCCATTGCAAAGTTAGAATCCAAAAGAGTCTTGATGATGAAGGAAATCCTAGGTCATTCCTCTATTTTTCAGGGCTAGGTGTTGTGGTTCCACAACACACACCCCATTTTGGTCCTTTGACCATGGTGGCCCCACCTTTTTTTGAGCTTGTTGGCTTTTCCCCAATCCCTGTTCCTTGAATTAGGTTCTTGAGGGGCCTATTGAGAAAAAATCTAAGTGTTTTCGGCCTTTCTACCTTTTCAAAATTTTGAAGGACCCAGTGTCCTCCAAAACGCTAAAAGGATCTTTTTGGTGTTTCAGCCTCTGAAACACCAAAAAAGGCTATAAGGAAAAGCCTTGAGAGCTTTCGGTGTTTTGGGCACTAAAACATTGAAAGGGGATGAGGTCACCTGATGTTTGGCATTTCGGTCCCAAAATGTTGAAATCGGGTGATGTCACCCCATGGGCTATTTGAGTGGTTCGAGCCTCATTTTATAAACACTTCACATTTTTTTAGCATGTGCATTGGCTTCCTATTACTTGCACTCTATAAATTTCTTTGTCCCTCTCGCTGTGCTAAATTTGTTGCTCCTTATGATGTGGTTGTCATCCTCCCTTGCCTCACATTTTAGAGGTAGGGTTTTTTTCCTTGTCTCCATGTGTTTCTTTTTTTCTTTTTTTGTTTTGCATCTATTTGTTGCATTTTTGACCTAGTCAGGTCGTGCTCTCTGTTCCCTAGGTTTTTTCTTCTCTTTGACTTGCGGAGGGGTTTCTTGTTCCTCTTTTTTTTTTATGTGTCATGACCTTGTCATAGGTTTTTGGCCTCCAAAAGGCCAAAAATTGTCTATCATGTCAAGCTATTGCCAAGTACATTTTGACTTTTTCAAGGTGTCGGCATTTCATACCCCTGAGATATCTGAAACCCCCAAAAGGTTGAAAAATTCAAACCTCCAAGTGACAACATCCTTCTTCTAGTAGTTTTAGACTTTTGAAGTCTAAAACCTTGGTCAAACTTTCGCACACTGAAAGATAGAGAAGGCTTGTTCCTCCGAATTCACTCTTTCACACTTTCAGTGTTTTCAAACACTGACATTATTTTTGATGTCCAAAAGCCCGAAAGGGCTGAAAGGGAGAAAATTGCATTTCTGGATTCCTAAAATATTTATGCTTATATTTTCCTAGATAAATCATTTTTCTGTCCTACTTTTCATAGTTTCCTTTCAATAAAAAAATACTGATACTTGCACTTTTCTCTCAAGAATGCCTGAGAAATGGACATCATCCCTGATGAAGTACCTATACAAGGGGAATCACCCCCCTTCAAATATTGGGAACAAGCATATAGATATCATGGACACTGTCACCAGAAGCGTAGATTGGGATCAATTTTTAGTAAGATGTTCCCAACCAGTGGGAAGATCCAAGGATTGCACCTCACTAGTCCTATCAGGCCTGTTAATGCAGCAACCCACCCAATGGTTGTCTCATCATGTGGGACGATCATAAGCCTAGATAAAAACTACATCTCAAATCAAAGGGTGGTCATAAATATAGAAGGGCATGTGGTACTCGACATAAGATGAGACATTGTAGAGGAGGTCTTCCACCTCCAAAAGAGCATAGATAATTTCTATGATTTCTACATCAAAAAGGGCCTCAGATGGTCCAAGAAAAAAGGTGAAGAGGTATACGATATTGTAAATAATGACTACCTCATGCAACCTCTATCAAAAAATAAACTAGGTAAGATAGACCTTAGTAGAGGATATCCAAAAGATGACACCCAGGCAGTAGTAACACTTTAAAGCCAAGTATATGGACTACCTCAATCCACCCAGCTTGAGCATTCGATGATCCTGTTAATAGAAAATATTAGGAACCATAAGGCCAAGTTTGATTGGGCTACCATTATCAGTGACAGACTAGATGAACAACTGACTATGGTGAATCACAATCCAAAATTATATATGTGTACATATATAGTGTACTTATTAGCCACACAAGCAGACTATCCAGGAATTGTGAAAAGAGGGAACATCAATAACCCAAATTCATGGCCTCATATTATATATCCACAGCTGGTGAAGAGGGAAAATATGCCAGAAGATAGTCTAGACTACAAGATAGTGAATGATTCTTTTATCTTCCTAATCAACTGATCCATTGAAGGTGATTTTGTGAAGAGAATGTTAGAAGAAGCCACCGCCAAAGTAAGGACCATTGGGGCCTATTACATGCAGTTTAGGACATTTACATACATCTGATGGGTATGATCTACTTTGAAACCCAAGAAGCTACCCAGGTTCCCATCAGATTGGGTAATTATTCTAGAAATGTCGAGGCAACTTGCAGATGCTTATGAGCACATAAAACATAAGAAGAAGCATTGCTAGGACTTCCCTATTCTTTTGGGACTATACCCTCTCTAAGACATGAAAGTTTACAAATCCTTGGCCTTTGAGTGGAAGGAGTTCCCACTTCAACTATACAAAACCGTCTGGGCCCAATTTGACCCCATAGGCACATACAACCATATCATTGGCAAGTTCTACGTCCATGAACCCCACCTAGAAAATCATTGGATGAATTGTGTGGATGATAACAAGGTAAGGATTAGGGACTACTACAAGATATCCATTGCACTAGTAGAAGTATCCTTGAAGATGAGTATTCCCCCGCAGGTTTGGGATAAAGATTTAGATAGGGTGCTGGAGTCAATTTACACTATGGATAAGATATACAATAGGCCCATCATGAATGCATAAATTGATAAGGATGAGAATGATGATATTGAATTTTGAGCTAGGCATGTGGTCTGAACAATGGAAGTATTGATTAAGAGGCCTTATAAGATGGATCCAATCCCTGTGAAGACATTGATGGATCCACCCAAGAAGGTGGATAAGTAATGTGGAGAGAGGTCGAGGGTGCCCCAGTATAAGAAGGCCCCACCTCAAAAGCCAAAGACATTATATGGCCATGACCATGCAGTAGAGTATGCTCCAAATCAAAGGCACAAGGATCCAAAAACTAGGATGAATGGACAGATAGATCCTCCTATGGGACCAGCATAGGCCCCACAAGATGAAGGCCCTTTCACTTCTAGCCAATCTCCCCTATCACTGAAAAAGGGAAGAAAATGTATAAAAGGATGAGAGATTCTACCTCTCCACGAATAGAATCCCAACAAGAAGAACTAGAAGAAGAAGATGAGCCTTTGGTGAAAAGGACAAGGTCTCAGGTAGCCTCCCAAAAGAGGAAATAAAAGGAGATCACTAGGAAACACATAGAGGATCCAAAAGAGTAGGAAAATCCTCTGGATGCTTTAGGTTTAGATGAATTCTAGATATCTGATTTTGAAGGCCTACTAGAATCAACAATAGGATATGATATGGGAGCACCATCACTCATCCAGTCCCAAGTAATCCTAACACCAGCTAAGGACTTGAATCTCAAGATGCCACAGTGGCTCCTAATATAGTAGAACATAAGTCTACAGGGGAGAGTTCTACTTCGACCCCACCACATCACATTCCCACTCCACCACCTTCTCTCCCAGCTCCAACATCAAATCCACCACCTACAGTGCCAAAACCAAATCAACCACCACCAGTTCATTTTCCTTGCTTCATCCCGACCCCGTGAAGGGTCAGTAAGAGAGGAATCTGTGTTACCCTCCAAAACCACCTTGGCGACCATGACTAGCCTTAATACAAAAGTGTTGATTGGTTTTTTGGGAGATGAAGGATGAGATAAGGGTGAACCATATGTTGCAATAGAAGAGGAGAGGAGATAAGAAGAGAATGGGAAGAAGAAATGGGAGAAGGGGAAGGTAATAAAGAAGAAATGAATGAGGGATAAAGTGAGAAAGGAAGGGAACATGAGAAAGATTCAGAGGAAGAGGTGACCCCAGATCAAAAAACTTGGCTTCAATCCTCCATGTTTCCCCATATGAACTAGTCACCACCTTTAGTAAACCTACTTGGTTTACTAAAGAGATTTGGCCTAGGAGGAGAACTTACATAGATCGATAAGAAGGAGAAGCTATAGAAATGGCATTCTTGGGGCAAGCTTTTCACCAGGCAGAGACCAACATACCAGTGAGGACCATATCTTATGTTACCCAAGACACTAGGGGTCCTTAAGGATTTATGAGCAAGGATGAAGAGACCATCAAGTCCTTAACAAAGAAAAATGAGGCTCTGAAGAAGTTTATTTATAATATGGTGGGTCCCATTGACCCAAGTTGCCCGGAGGCCGCGTTACAGGCCATATTAGAGAAGACAAGCACTACAGATCTATCAAAAAGTATGACCCCTTCCTTCATCCAAGTTAGTGCAGATTGGAAAAATGACTTAGAATGGTATGGTGAAGGGGTCATCAGACTAGTGTTTAGACCTTATAGAGTCATCTTGATTGAAACAACAAATTTTATAAACCTAATGGAAAATGAAGATGGCTTAGATTCTTAGATAACCAAATCAAAAGCCACCCTCCAAGACCTAAATATAATCAAGAAGCAATGCTTCTAGATCCTAGTAAAGATATACGAGGGCTAAGAGCTAGACAACTTCAAACCCTAGATCAAGTGCATAGCCAAGAAGATTAAGGTTTGCAAAGAGTGCATATCCTATATATTGGAAAAGTAGAAGGAAGTCATAGAATGGGTAGGAGAAATAGAGGGTTTCTTCATAGGGATTGTCCTAGACCAAGATAAGCCAATCTTGCATCTAGCAAAAGAGGTGGTACAACAATTCAGAGATATTCTACCAGGTGTTAGCACCAAAGAGGCCTTGCACCAATTGTTCTACTCAAAGGAAGACATGTTGATAATATCAGAGCATGAAGAAGAGATCAAGTTCTTCACTTCTAAATTGACATTTTTAAGAGAGAAGAAAAAACAAAGGGTCAACAAAGTGAAGAGGATATAGATAAATTATGAAGAAATTCAAAGGATAGTACAAATGCTCTGAGATTCCCATACAGAAGTATTTCCAAATTGATGCCTTAGATCCTTTCAGGAATTTTTCAGAAAGTAGTTTTCTACACTAAGCCATTTTCCAAAAGGCTAAAATTTTGCATTTCAGCCTTTCATGATTTCATCCCTTTCATCCCTTGGCACTCCCAATATTTCAGCCTTTCAGTCTCTAGAAGGGCCAGAAATTTGGGGCCTCCAATTTTGGGCTTCGACACTTAGCAATTTTTGATACTTGGAAAACTTTGGAGTAGAGGTTGGGGTCCAAGTTTCTGGGTCTTTCCAGTGAGATCACTTTTTTGCAAGGAAGTTTAAATATAGATCAGATGGGTGCTTAACTAGAGTTTATTTTTGAAGCACTAAGGGTCCCCTATTAGTTCCCACCACAAAGAGAACTGCAGATGAAGATTCCAAGGGAGAACTCCAAGATCAAGAAGAAGACTCTAGTTTCATGCAAAGAAACTCTATCTTCTTTCTCTCTCTTTTCTTGACAAGTTTGAGCCCTCTTGGATGGAAAAACTTATTGTAAATGGATTAAAAATCCAGTCAAGTTGTTTAGTATCAGTTAACAATAGTTTTATTTTAGCAAAGTTTTAGTTTTAGCTCATTTTTATTAATTTAGAGTCTTTGATGCCCTAATTTCGGCATTCAGAGTTTGTAGATCAGAACTCTATATATTGCAATCAAAAGAAAAGTAATGGGGTTGTACTATTAATACAATAAATATCTACAATTGGTTCTTCATTTATGGTGTGATATTTTTTTCTATCTATGCGAAATTGATGAATGTGTGCATACTTATTCACTCTTTTCAAAGAGACAATTGTTTTACTGTGTTTCAAATCTGAATTTCTATTAATTGGAGTTTGTTGTTATCTATCTTCCTTGTTGTGACGAATGCATTGAAAATATCATCTATTGGGCTTAATGATAAATCCTTCTCATCTGTGCACGCATCTTGGTGGCTTCACAATTTGATAGGTTTTGAAATTCTTGCACGAGAGAATACATTTTCTCTCCAAACGATTGCATCCATCAAGTATAAAACTATGACATCATTTGGTTTATACTTCATGGGTTCATTCCAAATCTCTCTATCATTCAATTTGCAAGTGAAGATTGAAAATGGTTTATGTCTGTTTGGATTTCATTTTTAGTGATTTATTTCATCTCTTGTTACCCTATTCATTTAAATTATGTCATAAATCTGAAAGTAATCATCTTTTAAAAACATAAAATTGCATCCTTCTAGTTAAAACACTAATCTTTGAAACAGAAAAAAGAGTACTAAAGTTTTTTTTCACAGTTTGATGTCTTGAATGTAGTAGTAAAGGCCTCCTTGTGAACATTCACATTTATCTTCAACTAAGTAACCAAGCAGGTTGTACCATGACCTTGGAGAACCTTGGGAATAACTCTGTTATTCTTTCAAGAGAGGAAATCGAATCTCGAGATCCTAGCAATTGACTTGTGTAAAAACAACACTCAACAATTCCTGAAAAGGAAATAGATCATAAAATAAATAGGAATAGTGTTGACAACCATCAATAATAAGGTCCCTATTCTCCTCTGCAGAGAAATCATCTTGCATCACATCAATGGTTTGGACATAATTATTAGAATTCTCTAAAGAATCCTCCTCCAAAGAATCAACTTTGAAAAAACCATAATCCTACTGGTGGGTGGGAGGGAAAACATCAATACATTCATCATAAAAATGTGTAACTTGAGAAAGTAAAAGATCATCCTTCAATGGTTTAATGGAAGATTCAAAACCACAAAAAGATTCATAATCTACACAACTATCCCAATCAGTGCTCAACATTATATCAGGAAAATCTTCACTCCTTGAATCTAAGACAACATTGATGCTTTCATCATTCGATAAATAAAATTCAATCTTGTTGCAGCAAAGTAATGTAGAAGAACAAAGAGAATAAGAAACACAGGTGTCAAAATCAGAACCTACTAACCCATATTCTTTGTCAAAATCAATGTGTATTGGGTGGAGGACTTCAGAGCTATCCCTCCCTAGATATTTGAGATACTCACAAGTCATGAGCTCTAAATTTTTCTCACTATGAAGTGAAACACTATAGTCATCTTCACCCTCCCCTGATGAGTAGTTAGAAACATCATCTTCACTTATCCTATCATTTTCCTTTTTTTGACTACACAAATCTTCTACCTCATATTGAGAAAGAGCATCACTTTCATCACTATTAGAGAGAGCATCCACATTGGAAAAATCTCCATCATTAGTTTCATCATTCTTAATATCAACATTACCATGCACAACCTCATGTGTTACCTTGATTTCAAGGTCTTCCTCATTATTTTTCCAATTCATAATATGCACATAGAGTTCCTTCCTCAAGGAGGTTGTCCAATGGGTTGATTCAGGAAAGTAAAGTTCCAAAAACAAATCAATAAAAATAGACCCTGGAATCTCAATACCCCATGGAAGGATATCATATGCATCACAATACTTATCATAAAACATGGGTATTGATATATCATTTCTCTTTCCCACCTTCAATCTAATCCACACTGTGCAATCCAATCTCCTATTCAATTTAACCCATTTTAACTAATACAATGCCTCCATATGATTTTGCAGAATGAAAATTAAAACATGAATCATGTAAACCTCTATTCACACCCTTTTCCTTTTCTTAGTGCTTAAACCATTCAATAAGGAGAAACCTATAGCTCTAGAAAATGAAATACTTGGATGTATTGCAACATCTACAAGATACAGATCCAAAGTCACCTCCAAATCACCCTCAAAGTTTTTTGAGAGTTGCCACCTCTTTGAGAGGAAAGAAAAGAAAAAGATTAGATCTCTTCTCAACTTTGAACTTCTTCAAATCGACACACTCACAACATACCCCATCTAGGGTCTCATAAAAATTCCTCTCATGACTATGATTGTAGTCACATGAGTCCTATTATCTGTTGCCTCTCCAATACAATTACACCTCTTTTGTTTATAGTCTTTGTTCGAACAATCACACTGGTGCAAATTGGAGAAATCAGAGTTGCCACTAACCACATGTGAGATATTATACACATTTCTTTAAGAACTTGGACTTTCAGACACTTTGCAATGATTGACAAAACATACTTGACCCACTTTAGAAAACATGAGTGATATTTCTTTGCAACACACGACTCTATAAATTTTAGCATATGAATCTCCCCAATAGAGATGCTATTGTGTTGGTGACTCAGATGGGTCAAATGATATAAATAGTAGAATATGATAGATTCCTTGAAAGGTTTAAAAAGATTTTTACTTCTCTTTCCCCAGTGGAGTCACCATTTTTTTTATGTTTGAAAATGTTTATGCTACTTAAAGCTACCAATATGCCTTGAGACTGATGTTAGGAGTGGTTATCTCCAAGTATGAAAGCTCTGCAAGAAAATTGAACCAACTATAGGGACAATACTTCCCTCTACACTTATGGCTATGTTAAACCAAGGTGGGTACTCCTAATCTAGGTAAACTCAACTCTTTGTAACACCATATACTTCTAGATTTAACAAAAGATGATAGTAAACAAGTACTAAATGATAACTAGGCATTCATTGACTCTCCATTACTATGTGGGAAATACAACCAATCACCACAAAATAGATATGAATTGAGAATCATTTTGATGTATAAATTTGCAAAATATAGCCCAAAACCCATCTAACTTCTATCTCAATAGAATTTACTAATCCTTGATCAGTGTCTTATCCATTGCACCTATCTCAAATGAAAATATAGAAAACATGAACCAACTACTGTAAAAGTCTAAAATACATAAACACAATCAATCTAGGCCAACCACTACTTATAAGATCCTCTTGTAAACAAGTCTAACGAGTCTATGCTCTATCAAAATTATTTTTCATTTGATCCTAGATTAAAAAGTACATAATAAATCATATACATAGGTAGCCCTTTGTAGTGAATCAGAAAATACAAAACTCACAAGATTGACACCAAGGAGAGACTTGAAATGGGAATAATTATATTAATTATGATGAATCATGTACATGTTTGTCAGATCTGAAACATACCACTTCAATAATATACAGAAGATACAATAAATTTCTATTCTATCTAAATACAAAATGATACAATCTCCTATATCCCCTTGGGACTAAATCTTGGAACCAAAACTTGGAATCCAAAACTTCTGAACCCCTACATCAAAGAAAATAAAGAGATATATAGCAAAAGGAAAACCCACAAAGATGACCATATGATTCATGTCCTTCTTTGTCACTCTGATGCACTGCAACCTCCTTTTCTTGAGCCAAATAATTGATTGATCTTTCTCCAAAAGATCAAGAAATGATTTAATCTAATTTAACTTTCTAATCCCAAAAATAGTCCTACCTACCAAGTTGAAAATTTTTTCCATTGCTCCATGTTGATCATTCCCTGACAGAAACTGCTAATCCCTAGGGATGATAGAAAATAGTGTCTGCATTTAAGGCAGAGAGGACAAGATCCAAAATTAGGGTTTGACAGATCTATAGGTGTTTACCAGAAACCCCAATTATCGTCTCTCCTCATAAAACCACCATTTAGCTACTGAATCCCTATCCATACAACATCCTTAGATATACACACATAACCCATAAGATCATATTAAACATTATGGTTCTGCAGTACATGACAAGGTCCACCCCTTTGAAACCATGAAGGAAATATTTAAATATTTGAAAGATTGTTAAAATAGCTATCTCTCTGGCCTAAAAGCCTATCAACGACTGAGATTGAAATGATTTTCATCATTTAAACCTAGTCATCGATTTAATATAAGTTACCCAAGCCTGTGATGTAATATACTATGTGGCACATGGGTGCAATGCCTTAAAGACTATATATCAAGAAACTTTATCATATGGATTTATGCCTACTATACAATCCTTTCAAAATTATCTATCCTTTATCCTTTCTTTCCTGCAACAAGGCCCCATCACTTATCCACATGTCATGCAGGCACAATGCCTCTAACACTAACAATATTCATCTTGGCCACTAAAGGAAAGCTCCCACCATCAGATCTATCTCTCATATGATATTTGCCACATAACTAGCCTTTGACTTAGAGCACATCATTTCCCTTTATCTCTAAATCTCTCAATAAACCTTACCTGACTTGGATAAACCATGAGTATATCTATAGATTCAGATATAATGCTATCTCACAATCATTGAACATATGAAATAACCTTGGTTACATTACGAGATTTGAAGAAAACCATAGGATATTAATTGCATCAATGATCTGCACTAAATATTGAGATCTTTCACTTAAATACACTTTCAATCTGAGATTAAATGCCAGCCACACAATCAACACTACATTAATGATTCAGATTTGATATAGGCTAACCAAACTTTAACTTGACTTGATTATAACCCCAGTCCATTTTGAGATTCGTTGACAAAGCTTACCGCTGAATCTCTCAAGGCTTATCTTAACTCTGGTCACATTTAGAGATCTCACACCAGCCATAAGATAAAAAATATATTGATGTTTGATATTGGATAATCCATATTGACTTAAGTTGACCCAAGCTCTATCTAGAGATTATGCGACTGAAGGAAAAACATAACCTAGGCAAGTTAATTTTAACTCGAGTCAAATTTGGAAATTCAACGACAAAGAGGCATCACTGAATAAACTTAACCTAACTTGGAAAACCATGGGTTTCATTACGAGATCACATGATTGAAGATATCTCTAATTCACTAGAACATTTCTTAACCCCTGATTTTATCTCAATATTTAGCGCAGACCACATGATCAAGACAAGGGCATGACAAGATCAACAACCTTTGCCAGATCGCTTAAAGAAAACAACATATTCCAAATCATTTCAAGGTTAGGAGATCACAAGAAACACCAAATAAAGAATACTCCTTGGCCATGTAAAGTGAAAGACAATTTGGGACTTAGGCAAATAGGAAATATTAAAACAAGACCACAACAAGCCTAGCATAATAAAGATGACCCCGCCAAGACATAAGACACATCACTTAAGACAAATATTTAAGTTATAAAAGTAACTTCAAATTAGAAAAGATTCATGAGGGTTTAGGGTTTAAGACATATTTTCATGGTGAAGACAAATCTGTAAGGGCCAGAGACCTAAAACAATTGTAGAAACAAGAGAAAATCATATAACCAGGCAAATATTTTGAAATAGGTCTAATAGAGCTGACAACTATCAAGTAAAAGGAAAGCATGTCAAGGCCGATGGTGCAGGAGAACCTAGGGGTAAAGCTAAGAGCCCTAAGATATTTTTGGTTTGTAAATGGTCTAACCAACCATTAAGATAATAAGGAATATTGTATAAAGTCCCAGAGTGAGTTTGAGTGCATGATTTGTGCTATGTTGTTTGAAATCTTAGTTTTGGTCATAGGTCCTACAAGAAGTAGTCAGTCTTAGTCAGATCCTTCAAAGTGAGGGTCTTATTGTGGAAAATGGTTTATTATTGTTTTAAATCCATTTTAGGGGTCTAGGAATCCAACTTGGCAAGTTTGAGGTGATAAATCATCACCAAGGCAAAAATTGCTCATGACAACATTTCCACAAAATGTGGAATCGGTCTTAATGAGGCCCAAGACCTGGCCTAAAGGTCTAAGTAGTTGGAAATAAGTTATATAACATGTAATGAATCCATTTTAGGGGTTGGTTGCTAAAGGTATGGATTGCACTTGAAAAAGTGAGAATTCTGTGACAGTTTAGAGTGGTTTTTGAGTGGTTGTATGAATTCAATGGATTGATTTTCTTACTATTTTGAATAGAATCATTACTTTGGATCATTTATTGAATCTTTGTGTAAATTTTTTGATTCAGAGATTTCATTTTACAAGGTTTAGGAAATTAGTTAGTTTTTACTATCTTGTTGTCCAGTTTTGTGGTACCCGTAGAGTAATGGCTATAACTTGAGTTTTCACAGTCAAATCTTCATGGCTCTTGGAAATCAAGTAATAGCCTCTGTACATTATGTAAATATGGATTTTTGGGTTTGTGCAAAGAAAAGAGATATTTTTACAAGCGATCCCTAGGAAAGGAAGAAAGGCTTGGCAAGGTGCAATGCAGGCTTGTAAATGAGTTTTGTTGTGAATAGAGGATTGGAATGTGCCAATCTAGTTTAGGCAGTGCAAGAGTAAGTTTTTAAGAGTTATAAACTCTAAGGAGGAGGTTGTATGATAGAGTTAGACACCATGGAGAAGAGAAATACTAGCATTTCCATAGAAACCCTTAAAAGGAGGTTTTTCTGAAACCATACTGTACAGACATCACAGGGGTCCAAGACCTACAAAATCTTCAAGTCTAGATCATTTGGAAACAAAGTCCTCAAGACACCAAGTGGACTTATTAAGACCTTTTTTGAGTTGTAGAAGTTTCCTTGTTTCTAGGACGACTATTAGGGCTATTAGGGCTAGAAGGCTAATACAACAATTTGGAGTGGTGAGTAAATAGAACTTGAAAGAATGGTGCAGAATGATGGTAAAAGTATCAAGAACCTTAAATAGGTAGTCCAAAATTGATTTTGGCTTAAGGTTGGTACTCGGTGGGGTTTTGGGATTCTAGGCCAAAATGAGTCTTTGAAGAATGAATGTGAATTGGCAAATGGAAATCTAAGTTGTTGGGGAGTTTCTTGATGAAAGGGGATGGGAGAGAAATCCACTAGGGTAGGGTTGTGAAATAGGAATCCTAAGAAGGCTAAGAGTAGCCTTGGAAGAGAAAGAAAGCTCTTGGAAGAAGAAGCTCCTCACCAAAGTGGTATCAGAGCCATAATATTTGGTGGCTTGTGGTAGATGTTCCAACCTACTGAGTCTAGTGGGTCAACAAAAATGGTAACCAATGTAGAATTGGCTAAAGAGGTGGATGAACAGAAGTTGAAGATGGAATAACAAGTAAAGAAGTTAGATGAGCAAGAGGTGAAAAATAGGCACCTTGAATATGTTTTACAAGAAATGTGAATAACGATGAAAGAGATGGTAGAAGCAGCCAAGTGAAGGGAAAATGGAGAAGAGTCCAGTAACAGCAAGGGAAAAGATAGGATATTTGACATAGAGGATGAGATACCAACACCTGACCCTCCTATCCCTGATGAACAAGCATCATTCCTTAAAACAATCAAAGCAATAGGTGGGAAGGGCCTTGAGGGCATTCCAATGTTTTATGGAAATATGAATGCGGAGTTGGTCATGGACTAGTTAGAAGGAATGTACAACTAATTTGAATGTGATGGAGTGAAAGAAGCACAGAAGGTCAAGGTGGCCAAATCAAGGCTAAGGGGACCAACACTAACTTGGTGGAAGTTTGTGCAAGAAGAGAGGGAAAGTGAAGGGAAAATGACCATAGTGAGTTGGAAATCTATGGTGGCTAAGATGAAAGAAACCTACTTACCAGAGGATTATGAAATCCAAGTACACAAGCAAAGGTAGAACCTCAGAAAAAAAGATTTGGATGTGGTAGAATACACAAAAGAATTTCAAAAATTGTGTCTTAAGTCAAAGGTGAAAGAAGTTGAGAGTCTCAGGGTTGCAAGGTACCTTAATGGCCTTAAGTGGAACATTCAGGAAGAGATGATATATTTAGCCTCACTACTATTAATAGTAGTTATCAGATGGCTATAAAAGTGGAAGAAAAATTAAGAAAGAAATGGGATTCAAATTCCAAGAATAGAGGTAAAGGTAAAGACTTTAGAGGTGGGCCAAGAGGAGGTTCTAATGGAAGGACTAATGATTAGAGATCATATGGAGATTCCAAATGGAATGAACAAACTAGTGAGACTAGTCAAAGGGGGGGATATAATAGGGGAAGAAGTTCCTATAATGGTGTTAGAGGTAGATCTACCAGTAGTAGCAGAGGATCCCATTTTAGTAACACAAAGTGTTACCACTATGGTAAAATTGGGCATCCTGCCTATAGATGTCCTGATAAGGCATCATCATCATATGGAGAGAAAAAGATAGCATTTGTCCAAGATGAAAAAATATCTAGAGCAGGTGAAGTGGACCTTGATATAGAGAAAGGTGAAAGCCTCATGTTGAGAAGGGTATTTGTTAAGGAGCCAGTCAAGGAAGAACCTAGACAGAGAAGGGAACTATTTAGGACTACTTGCAAAATACTGGGCAAAGTATGCAAAGTGATCATAGACTCAAGGTCTACTGATAATGTTATGTCAGAAGAAGTAGTACAAAAACTTGGCTAAACAAAAATACCACATGAGAGTCCTTATAGGGTGACTTGGTTGAACAAAGGGTAGACCATCCTAGTCAATGAACAAGTTTGGGCAGACATCACTATTGGTAAATATCAAGACAAGATCCTATGTGATGTACTTCCCATGGATTCTTGCCACCTACTACTAGGAAGACCTTGGAAATTTGACAAGGAGGCAGTACATCATGGGAAAGAGAACACATATACTTTCAAGAAAGATGTGGTCACTTTCATAAAATAGTCCATAGTGGAAGAAGAGAAGATAGAGAAGGCTACTGCCAAGGCAATGCTAATGAGTGGGAAAGAGTTCCTAAAGGACTTAAAGAAAGGTGAAGGAGTTCGATATGCCATCATGGTGAAGCCTAAAGAGGAGAAGTCACCTTCACCAAAACCTACACCTGCAAAAGTACAAAACTTATTGGATCAATTCAATGATATAATTAGTGTCGATGGAGCACCACCAGCAATACCAACCAAGAGAGCCATAAGTAATCAAATTGAATTCATACTAGGAGCATCAATACCTAACAAAGATGCATATAAGATGACTCTAGAACAAAACAAGGAGATTTCTAGGCAAGTTCAAGAGGTTCTTGATCAGGGGCTGATTAGGAAAAGTATCAGTCCATGTGCCATACCAGTGGTCCTAGCACCCAAGAAGGGAGGTAAGTGGAGGATGTGCATAGACTCTAGGGAAATCAATAGGATAATAATAAGATATAGGTTTCCTATTTCTAGGATAGAGGACTTAATGAATTATTTAGGTGAGGCTAGGTACTTTTCAAAAGTTGATCTAAAAAGTGGATATTACTAGATTAGGATAAAAGAGGGGGATGATTGGAAGTCTGCATTTAAGACTACTAAGGGTCTCTATGAGTGGTTGGTAATGCCATTTGGTCTTACTAATGCACCAAGTACATTCATGAGAGTCATGAATGAGGTTTTGAAGGACTACTTAGGAGTGTTTGTTGTGGTGTACTTAGATGACATCCTCATCTTCAGAAAAACAAAAGAGGACCATTTGAAGCACCTAGAAATGGTGTTAAGAAAGATTCAAGAGGAAAAGTTGATAGTCAACTTAGAGAAGAGTGAGTTCATGAAAGAGGAGCTAATATATTTGGCTTTTGTTGTATCCCAAGGAATTCTAAAGATGGACAAAGACAAATTAGAGGCCATCTTGAGTTGGCCTACCCCTAAATCTATTACTAATGTCAAGATTTTTCATGGCCTAGCATAGTTCTATAGGAAGTTTGTGAGAAATTTTAGTGCAATTTGTGCACCAATGAATGATACCATTAAGGGAGGCATGAAGACCAAGTTCACATGGACCAAGGAAGCATATGCAAGTTTTGAGAGATTGAAGAAAGAGGTAGCAACACAACCAATTTTGGTTTTGCCTAGCTTTGAGAAGCCATTTGTAGTTGAATGTGATGCCAACAACATAGCAGTTGGGGCACTGTTGAGCCAAGAGGGTAGACCGGTGGCATTCTTCAATGAAAGACTAAATGAGGCTATGAAAAGATATTGAGCATATGACTTGGAACTCTATGCACTTGTCCAAGCCTTCAAGAAGTGGATGCACTATCTCTTTCCTAAAGAGTTTATAGTTTTCATAGATAAAAAAGAACTAAGTTTTATCAATTCACAAGAGAAGCTAAGTCTGAGACAAATAAAATGGGTGGAATGCTTACAATCCTACACTTTCACAATCAAGCATAAGAAGGGGACAAACAATAAGGTGGCAGATGCTTTGAGCAGGAGGTTGTTAAAAGTGCAAGAGGTCAGATTGCAAAGCATAGGATTTGATGGATTCTGAGATTTATATGAGGAAGACACTGATTTTTCAAAGGCCTAAAAGCTATGCACTAACTTGGCGAATCATTTTCATAGTGATTTTTTTGAATACACATTACAAGATGGGTTATTGTTCAAAGGTCAATAGTTGTGCATCCCAAAGGGATCTATGAGAGATAATCTCAAACAAGAGAAGCACAATGGGAGCATGAGTGGGCACTTTGGTCTTAACAAGACTTTAGAACTTCTGGAGAGGTTTTACTACTAGCCTAGGATGCAAAGGGATGTGAGGAGGTATGTGGAGCAGTATGGGATATGTCAAAAGGAAAAGGGAACTTCCTAAAATGCAGGGTTATATCAACCACTACCCATTCCCAACAAACCTTGGGAATGCATCATCATGGACTTCATAGTGGGGTTACCAAAGACTAAGACAATGTGTTTATGGTGGTGGATAGGTTTAGTAAGATGATTCACTTCATCCCATGCAAGACAACACATGATGCAAGAAATATTTCCAATCTATTCTTCAAGGAGGTTGTTAGGATACATGGCCTACCAAGGAGTATAGTGGCTGACAGAGATGTCAAGTTTATGGGGCACTTTTAGAAGACTTTATGGAAAAGGCTTGGAAAAAACCTAGCACATAGTTCTACCTACCATCTTCAAATTGATGGGCAGACGGAGGTCATCAACAGGCACCTAGGAAACCTTTTAAGATGTCTTACAAAGGAGTATGAGCAGGGTTGGGAGCAAGTCATTTTTCAGGCTGAATTTGCCTATAATGACAGTATAAATAGGACCACCAGATTAAGTCTTTTCCAAGTAGTGTATGGCACACATCCAAGGGGCATCATAGAACTAAGAGATCTAAGTTCACATGACAACATCAGTGGGCATGCAGATGAATTTGTACAGTCCATGAAAGAAGTACTTGATTAGGTTAAGAAAACATTAGTTAAGTGAATCAGAAATTGAAGGAGAAAAAGGATGAGAGGAGAAGAGAGTTACAGTTCCAAGTGGGAGACTTAGTGATGGTCTATTTGAATAAGGCTAGGTTACACAAGGGCATTACTAGTAAATCATAGATGAAGAGGATTGGGCTATGCAAGATACTAGAGAAGTATGGGCCCAATGCCTATAAAGTAGATTTACCAAATGACATGACCATCTCTCCCATTTTTAATGAAAAAGATTTAATACCTTATAAAGGACCTCAGGTGGATGAAGTAGAGTATCAGGAAGAGCTAAGAAAGGATTTTTCAGACTCACAAGTACATGAAAAGAAATAACCACATGTGGAAAAGATCTTACATTCTAGAGTGAAGAAGAGTACAAGAAACTAGGTCTACAAGGAACCTCTAGTGAAATGGATGGATACACCTAAAGCTGAGGCAACTTGGATTGCTGAGAGTGATTTCAAAAATCATGGCATTAGTAAGGAATTCATCACTCCCTCAGTACCTTAGTTTTTCTTAACAGGGGGAGGATGGTGTAGGAGCACCTAGGAGTAAAGGTAAAAGACCTAAGATAGTTTTTGTTTTTAAATGGTCTAACCAACCATTGAGATGATAAGGAATATTGTATAAAGTCCCAGAGTGAGTTTGAGTGCATGATTTGTGCTATGTTGTTTGAAATCTTAGTTTTGGTCATAGGTCCTACAAGAAGTAGTCAGTCTTGGTCAGATCCTTCAAAGTGAGGGTCTTATTGTGGAAAATAGTTTATTATGGTTTTTAATCCATTTTAGGGGTCTAGGAATCCAACTTGGCAAGTTTGAGGTGATAAATCATCACCAAGGCAAAAATTGCTCATGACAACATTGCAAATTTTGCAATGTTGTCATGACAACATTTCCACAAAATGTGGAATCGGTCATGAATGAGGCCCAAGACCTGACCTAAAGGTCTAAATAGTTGGAAATAAGTCATATAAGGTGGAATGAATCCATTTTAGGGGTTTCTTGCAAGAGGTACGAACTGCACTTGTAAAACTAAGAATTTTGTGACAGTTTAGAGTGGTTTCTGAGTGGTTGAATGAATTCAATGGATTGATTTGCTTATTGTTTTGAATAGAATCATTACTTTGGATCATGTATTGAATCTTTGTGCAATTTTTTTGATTCAGAGCTTTCATTTTATAAGGTTTAGGAAATTAGTTAGTTTTTACTGTCTTGCTATTCAGTTTTGCGGTACCTGCAGAGTAATGGCTATAACTTGAGTTTCCACGGTCAAATATTCATGGCTCTTGGAAATCGAGTAATAGCCTCTATACATTATGTAAATATGGCTTTTGGGGATTGTGCAAAGCAAAGAGCTATTTTTACAAGTGAGCCCTAGGCAAGCAAGAAATGCTTGGCAAGGTGCAATGCAGGCTTGTAAATGAGTTTTGTTGTGAACAGAGGATTGGAATGTGCCAATCTAGTTTAGGCAGTGAAAGAGTAAGTTGTTAAGAGTTATGAACTCTAAGGAGGAGGTTGGATGATAGAGTTAGACACCATGGAGAAGAGAAATACTAGCATTTCCATAGAAACCCTTAAAAGGAGGGTTTTTTGAAACCGTACTGTACGGACATCACAGGGGTCCATGGCCTACAAAATATTCAAGTATAGATCATTTAGAAACAAAGTCCTGAAGACACCAAGTGGACTTATTAAGAAATTTTGTGAGTTGTAGAAGTTTCCTTGTTTCTAGGATGGTTAATAGGGCTATTAGGGCTACAATGCTAATCTAGCAATTTGGAGTTGTGAGTAAATAGAACTTGAAAGAATGGTGTAGAATGATGGTAAAAGTATCAAGAACCTCAATTAGGTAGTCCAAAATTGATTTTGGCTTGAGGTTGGAACTTGATGGGGTTTTAGGATTCTAGGCCAAAATGAGTATTTGAAGAATGAATGTGAATTGGTAGGTGGAAATCTAAGTTGTTGGGGAGTTTCTTGGTGAAAGGGGATGGGAGAGAAGTCCTCTAGGGTAGGGTTGTGAAATAGGAATCCTAAGAAGGCTAAGAGTAGCCTTGGAAGAGAAAGAAATCTCTTGGAAGAAGAAGCTCCTCACCAGTCGACAAGAAGAAATAGTAGTAAAATGATTTAATCAGATGATGAAGTCATGATCGTTGGATCTATGGTTAGTTTTTTATGATTAAAGAACATATACTAAAGGAAGATAACAAGAAAGATTAAGTATCGGAGGAACAAAAGAATGAAATAGAGAAGGATTATTCCAATCACATAAGAGGTTATAGAGGATTGTAATGATATGTTATTGCGTTAGAGAACTTTATCAGACTTGATTTTTCAGAGTTAGTGCAAAATACAAATTATTGTTAGTTGTTACTCTCTATTAATTGTCATAGTAAAATCCCTATCGGGTGGCCCTAATTGGTCTATTGTAAAATTCTTTAACAGGTTGGCATTTATAGAAGAGTTCCTAAAACCTTTAACTAGGTTAGTCCTAACAGGGTAAAGACTTGAACAGGTCTCTAGCTAAATCCCATGATTGGGTAGCATTTAACATTGCTTTTGTAACCCTTAACTAGGTAAGCTCTTATCTATGTGTATTTTAGAAGAGTATAACACTTGTAGGAACCAATATCTCATCGTGGTTTTTTCCCTAACTCGGTTATAATGAGATAAATTTTGGAGTTATTGTTGGATGAATTTTTACTTTGTATTGCATAAATATTTAATAGTTTGATAATCGATAAGACTCTTACAGGTGAACTAAATTGTAATCAGTTAATATTATTGAGAAATTGTGGGATTATGGTTTGAAGATAAATTTGGTGATTATTGATTCACCCATGCTCTTGCCTTCTCATTAAACTATCCCAATCCTACGTACTAAACTCATTTTTTACATTCACTACATACAACTATAATTCAATTATCAATCAAAGCTAGAAAGAATCCTTTAAACAAGAAAGAGATCAATTAATGCAAGCATTAAAGATTATGGGGTAAATTTAAGATCTAAGAATTTTTTAAGGTATGCATTATCTCCTATCATTTAAGTCAGAAATCAAGTAAATTTCAAGAATATTTGTAGGAATTTTTATATCAAGAGGGTTTACAAAGGTATAAGCATTTAATTTTCAGATCTAGCCACTTCTTTTTATCAATGTGATCTTCTTTTAAGTGTTAGAATGATTTAGAATAATTGAGGGGGGGAATTTGAATTAGTTATCCAAGGTCTAGACGTACCAAATGAACTTTCAAACTCTTTAACCAACTCAGATCCACTCTGTAATCCACTCAGTCTGTTAGCACTTGCATAAAATATTTTGTCTCCATGTTAGTCCCTACCATTTCTGCAATTTTCTTTGGTCTCTGCCATTGAACCCTAAGCCCTTAATGTAGTTTCATGTCAATTCAAAGGAAAAACCCTAAGTTTCATGGCCCCATTCTATTTTGAAGTTACCTTTTTGGGCCACTTAAATTCCCTTTGGGTGTGTGCTTTATTTTATTCCCATGTGGTCACCAGGTCTCATGATTTGATGCTAGGTTAGTGTTTCGTCTCCCGACTTTGAGTTTTCTCAGTCATTGAATCACCAAATGAAAACATGGTCAAGAGGAGGGTCAGCTTATGGATTGGTTAGTGAACAATGGAAGTTAAAGGTCATGTAGGTTGATCAAATCTTCTGGCTTTCATTATGCCTTGATGCAAAATATGTAGTGGCTTTACCTTCAAGGCAAAATGACATGCTACCATGTGTCCAAGTGGGCCTGAGAGATGATCATAAGGAAGTAGTTAAATAGTGAGCATGTCAGTGTTGATTCAATGGATGTTGTTATCCCTTTATGAGAAAGATGTAGTGAAGTTATGTTCAATGGAGAGTGAGAGTGTGCCACGTATCCTTGGTAGGCCCAGGTATGATGTACTTGGTCGCTGAGTCTCATAAAAAATTTAGGGTTTTTATCAAACGTTACAAGAGTTTGCGAGGACCGTTAGATGCAAGGTTAAAGTTTCTAAAAAGTGGTCGGGTGATCTTCTGATAAATGTTGAAAGGTCAAAGTCATTCAGTGATCATGAGACTAGGCTTTAGTCACCAGGTCTCTAGATGTTGAGCAAGGGTTTAATGTGAGTTAGAAGTGGCTTAGTCACCCAGTCTCATGAAAAATCCACACTTAATGAAATCTTATCATGAATTAGAGACTAAAGGGGAGGTGATAACCCTGAGTTGAAGTTAGGTTAAGTTATAGTTCCTGAGTAAACACCAAGTGCATCAGTGGCTATGTTTTAAAGTGAGGATAAGGTTTAAATCTGGCTCATTGATCCGATTTTCCATTCCATTTGTGACCGTTTGTTTTTAAATTTGAATATCTTCCTTAGAATGGTGATGGCATGTTTTCCAATTTGCGAGATAGGGTAGATGGCTCTGCCATTTCTTTTCAGCTTTGAGTAATGGTGATTTGAGTGACCTTCATAGTTGTTGCTGGTTTCCAGGTCTCTCCTAGTGCATTAATAACAAAATTGAACAATTTTTTGTACGGTATGGTCAGGGTTATGATTAGATTTGTTTCAATATTAGCAAAAGGACTGATTCAACCATTTCCTAGATTACTTCAGCATGTGGATTTGACAGAAGATAAATCTTTTGAATGATCTTCTGAAGAAAGATTGATTGACAGAGATGACTGCATTAATTGTGTGATAGGTGGTTGTTGAAACCCTTTCCTAGGGTTTCCATCATTCTATTTATTCCTTGTTTCTCTCTATTGTAAGGGTTCAAAAGTTTTGGTTTACAAGCTTTGTTCCAGTGGGATATAGAAGACTGTATTAGCACTGTATGTAAATTAAATAGAAAGTTCTTGTAATATTTTGTAGGTTATTGAAGTGGTTTTGTTCTCATATAAGATTAGAGCATATACATGATTCATTATACTTAATACACTTATTCCAAGTTTCAAGTCTCTCTTTTGTGTCAATATTATGAATTTTGGGTTTTCTGAACCATTGCATAGGGTTACCTGTGTATATGTTTGGATCTTTAGTTCTTGATTTAGGATCAAGTGAAACATACTTCAGATAGGGCAGGAGTAATTATATTTATGGATTTGGATCTTTGAAATTAGTTGGTCCATGTTTCTGTACCTATTTTTGAGATGTGCCCAATGGATAATGGCACTGATCTAGGATTAGTACATTCTATTGAGATACATGTTTAATCTAGTTCTTGGCTATATTCTACATCTTAATATATCAATACCATTTTCAAGCTTTAACTATTTTGTGGTTGATAGTTGTGAAGTCATACTTGGTAATAGAGAGTCAATGAATACCTGGTTAGTATTTAGTATTTTCTTACCATGATCTATTGTTCAATCTAGAGTGAAAAATAGTTGAAATGAGTTATATAGTTTTCTATATTAGGTGTACCCACCTTGGTTTTGTAGAGCCAGAAGTAGAAGAGGACAATCTTGACCCTATAGTTGGTCCAGTTATCTTATAGAGCTTTCATACTTTGAATTAACCACTCCTAACATCAGTCTTAAGATATATTGGTTGCTTTCATAGCATAACAATTTCTTACACTAACAAGATGGCAACTCTACTGGGAAAAGAGTATAAAATAGTGTCCTAGGTAGCTAGTAAGTTGATCATTAGAAGTATAGAGTACCTTTTGTTCTATGATTGTTGTTGTTGTTAGTAAGTGTTGTATTTTCCCAAGAGAAGTTGGGTGGCGACTTTGAGTTTTCTCTTTAGCAGTGCTGGTTAACATTTTTCAAATTATACACACTTACCTATTATGAGTCATAGGAACACAAGAGCTTGGGTGAAGAAGCATCTTGAAGACAAAATGGAGGAAGAATTCCCAACTACCTCTAAGGCTAATCACCCAAGAAGAGGAAAGAAAAATAGAATTGTCCCTCAGAATGAGAGACAAGTGGAAAACACAAGATTTGAGGAGCCAATCCAGAGAAATCGGGAGGGAAATGCATCAGAATATGAAGAAGTTACTGATTTGGGATTGGGTGCTTATGAGGATTATCAGTCACCCAGTGAGAAAGAAATTGAAAAATCTGATACTACTCTTGATTCTGATAGTGTAGTAGAAGAAATTGTAGAACTGGATAGAAGAATTCATGAGCAGATTACCATCAAACAGAGAAGAGAGAAGGAACGAGAAGCCAAGATTAAACATGACCAAGTTTTTCTTGATCAAAGGAGGCGGAAATTGTAAATATTAGAAGAAATGAATCAGGCTAAGGAACCTAAACAAGTTGAAGAGGAACCTGTCATTCAACCCACTCTTACTACTGATAGACCAAGAGATAAGTGTAAGCAAAAGGAAACAGGTGTTCAGATAAGTGAGCCTGTGAATCCCACAGGACCATCAGATTAGATGGCTAAGTTAGATTCTGATCTAGAAAGGATTAGATTGGAAAATAGAGATCATAGCTAAGGAAATTAAGAAGGCCGAGTTAGAGGTTGTTTCTCTAGAGAAGAAGAAGTAGGTGGAATTTCTCAAGCACACTTCTAAGGCTGCTGGTGCTAAAGAAGTTACAACATAAAATGCCAGGCATCTGCTTCTCAATAAAATAATCCTTTTACAAGAATATTGACTCATGCAGAAAGGTACAAACAATTTTCTTTCACTAATGTTCCTGGTTATCCAAATGTAGTTTCAAATGAAATTAGAGATAAACTTCCTAAGTTTTCTGGAAATAATGTTATTACTTGTGAGGAACATTTGAAAAAGTTTGTTGATATGATAGATGATTATGAAATTGTGCATGAGGATGTAATAATGAAGCTATTTGTACAATCCTTAGTGGAGGATGCTAGGGATTGGTTTAGGGGTTTACCTTTTGGTTCTTTAGGATCTATGGATGAATTAGAAAACTATTTTAAAGAACAATATGGTGATAAGACAAATGAATCATTTATGTTAAATGAGTTCAACAACATTAAGAAACATCAAAATGAGGATGTTGCAGAATTCAACACTAGATTTCAGAAAGCCATGCATAAACTTTTTCAAGTTTTAAGGCTTGATGATCAAGTTTGTCTTGCCTCTTACTTAAATGCTTTTGATTCAAAAATGGGTTACCTCCTTAGATATAAGAATCCCAGAACTCTCAGAGATGCATATAAGATAGCAGTGAATATTGAAATGAATAGGAGAGTATTTAGAAAGTTGGATAGGAGAGGTGATTGGAAACTTTATAGGAAGGAACCAAGTAGGCCTAGTGTTACTAAGCCTAAAGAGGAGGTAGATATGAAATAGATTCTAAATGCTATTAAATATTTAAAGCCTGCAGATAACAAGAATGTTAGAATTCCAAGTAATGATAACATGCCTTCCTCAAATAATTTCAATAGGCTTCCAAGAATGCAAAATTATTCATATAATACCCAATGGAAAGATGGTAAACCTATTTTCCCATAGAGAAATGATAAGCCTACTAGTACTACCCCTGATCCTTTGCAAAAAAATTATGTTAACACATGTGATGACCTTTCATGGTTCATTTCTTGCCAATCCCCACATAACTCTAACTATTTTGCAATTGCTTTGAATATATTTGAAAGAGAGGCACAACAAGAAAAATATGAAGAGGATGAACTATATGATGATAGCGGTTATGCAATGGCTTCTGAATTTCTAGGAGGTGAAGAGGAATTAGATGAGGAAGAAGAAATAATTGATGAAATAAGATGCAATACCATCAAGGGTAATGAATCTTTTCTAGCAAGAAGGCCATCATATGAATAAATTGCATAGATTACTGCAGACATGGTTTCTGTTGGTGATATTTCTTATTTGGCAGTTCTCCCGGTTCCTTGTCCTTTTTATGGTTCTGGCCTATCCATTTCAGTCCCTTCTTGTTCAGTCTGGCTTCAACTCTGCAAATTTTCAGGTTTTTATGCCTATACATTGCCAAAATTGTAAAAAACCTGATAAACCGTAGCAACCAAATGTTAAATGATGCATGTTTAAAACCCTAAGCCATGTCTTATGTTTTTTCATTACCTTTTTTCAGTCACTCAAGGCATGTGCTTTAAGTCAGGTCACTTAATCGCTTTACCAGAAACGAATATGCTAAAACCTCTCTTGACTTCGCTTTTGCCTTGTGTCGCATAGTCTTGATAAAAAATGGAATATTCTCTCAGTGTATCGAGACTTAGCGATTTCCTTGTAGTCAGGTTGTCGCTTGATTTCATGTTATGAGATTTAAAAAAATATGGGACCCACCCTCAGTCGGGTGATCGCGAGAAGAAATGGCCAGTCAAAGAAATGTCTCCCGACCTTACGCTTACTTCATGTCGCATGGTTGCTGGATCAGCTTGGTCAAACAGTTAAGCTCTTTCTTCAGTCGTGTGGTCTCATGATAATTGGCAGTTAAGAGATAACAGTCACGACTCAGCGACTAACTGTTTCATGCTAAGAGATTTCCCTCAGTCGGGATGTCACCAGATCAGGGCGGTGAGTCAGATTTCAAGTATACATAAAGTGGACGAAAGAAAAGATGACATCTATCACAGAGCTAATGGTTGTCACCTAATCGCTTGATGAAGGAAGTGGATCACCCGATAACACGACTAGGGTATGTTTTCCCTCAGTCGCAAAGTCTCCTGATAAGTTAAAGGTATATGAATTTCTGAGGCGATTATGCGACGGTCGTTCGATGAAGAAATAAAAGGATCTGACGGTGGTCGCAAAGTCTGATGATAAAAGTGCCCTAGGTAAAAAGTGCTTCTGACTAAGCGATTAGGGTATGTCACGAGGTGGCTGAGAATAGAAAAGGGGCACGTGCTTCAAGTTAAAGGTAAAGACACAGGATCATGCGACAGAGCGACTGAAGTACTGTTCAATACATCGCTTACTCGCTAATGTTTTCAGATGAAAGGAATACAGCTCGCGACTGTGCAACAAGGAAAAAAGGATAGATGTCGCACACTCGCTGATCAAAAGAGATAAAGGGAATAGAGCTTGCGAGTATGCGATGAGCCAAAAGAAGATAGATGTCGCGCACTTGCGGTCAAGTATGAAGTAAGATAAAAGGGCTTGCGAGCATGCGACGAGCCAAATGACAGGATGCATCGCTCACTCGCGCATAAAATGAAAGCTAAAATGTTAAGATGGTGAGTGAGCGACTAGACAAGGTTTGCAATGAAAAAGTGAATATCGCCCAGTCGCCGAGGCTCAAGTGGTATGGAAAGTTAGCCCGCGAGTTAGCGATGAGCTGTCAGTGAGGGATGCATCGCTCACTCGCATGGATCAAAGAGCAAAGTATAAAAGTGGCGTGGGTGTGCGACTGACATGAAATAAGGATCAAAGACAACGCATCGCTCAGTCGCAGAAGGTAAAAAGTGCAGTGAAAATAGGTGGAAACTATGCGATGAGAGATAAAAGTGAGTTTTGCTCACTCGCGGGGATTTTTCCAAAGGTGAAAATGTAGCAGCAGTGCAGACAGAACGCGTGAACTAATAGATCAGAATTTTTCAAAGGGGTTGATGGTGCATTCAATGTGCATTCACCATGTTTACCATGTCTAGAGCCCAGGTTGTTCAGTTTGCAGAGGTGAGGTATTTTGCTCGATTTGCAGTATTTCCAAAGGTTGATCAGAGAATTATAAATTTCAGAAAAATATGCACAGGTCGATTGGCTGATATCTGAAATAGTTTTGTTTCAATATCGGTAATGAGAAATAGATTCAGGTACTATAGGTGAGCAGAGTTATGGCTGAGATTTCACAAGTACAAGAGCAGATATTGATATAGATAGATTCAATAAAGTATGGTTTAAAGTCTTTATAGTAGAGACAAACATCAATAGGTTCCCACTTGTTGTACATCATCGATGCTAGATGGGACAGGCGCAAAGATGCAGGTACTGTGTATTCTTGACTTCAGGTAGCTACCAGGCGGTGAAGTGAATGCTAGGGAAGTTATGATTACACTCATGAAGGGAAGCCTGTGGCCAGATAGTGAATAAGATTTGATTTCTTTCCAGAAGCCTGATAATATTGACTAAAGAAAGCAATGTCTACAGACATTAAAGAGGATTGATGACAATTTAATGGAAGGATCAGATATTTTCAAAGGGAAAATGTGACAGATTTGCAAGGATATTTTCAACAGATGAAATCAGATTTGAAAACTTTTTAGTGGGAAAAGGAAAGAGATACTTTAAAAGGAAAATCAGATGTTCTCTCAGACAAGTGGAGTTGAAAAATTGACTAAATAATCAGATCTTTTTGAAAAGAGTAAAGAATGAGTAAAATCAGATCT
>MU228416.1:1073901-1090788 GCA_018584345.1 Thuja plicata | reverse complement strand
GAATTTCCACCAAGTTAAGGCTGCTCCTCTCAATCTAGACTTAGCAACTTTCACTTTCTGTGCTTCAGTCACTCCTTCACAATCAAAATGATTCTCCATTCCTTCAATCCATTCCATTACCAGTTCACAATCCATTTTTCCAGCAAGTACTGGTACTCCGTCCAATGCCTTTCCACCTAGAGCCTTGATAGCCTTCAAGAATGGTTCTTTTGGCATAGAAGGGTCTGGTTCTAGTATAAAATCCTCCTCTGCAACAACTTTTCCTTTACTGGAACTCTCTTCTTCTCCATTCACTTTGTTAGCAATATCCTCTAGTTGTTTTCTCATTAACTCTAGAGTTTCCTCAAGGAGTCTATTTCTCTCCTTCTGCTCATTCACCTCTTTAGCCAGCTCTACATTTGTCACCATGGATGATTCTCCTACTGATTCCTTAGTACTTTGAAACATCTACAAACTTCAAACCCAAATATTTAACTGGGCTCTGATACCAATCTGATGGGGAGGTCACCTTGCTCCTAGACTCCTACTCTTTCTTAGGAATCTCACCTTGAACCCTATTCAATTCAGGATCCTTTCAACTCACACTTGAGTCCCTTAGGGTTACTCACAGACCCTAACTACAAGGATTTCTATACTCCCTCTCTCTTAGGTTTCCTACCCACCGAAATGTCTCACTCTTCACCTTATCTTTCTCTCCATGACTGAATAAAGTCAGTCATGCACCTTTTCTTCTCCTATCTCTCTCTCCTACAAGTTCTCTAGCCGGATCATTTAGCTCGCCTAGGACTTGTCTACAATTATGACTAGCCACTTCTCAGACACAGACACAAGAACAGAATAAAAATACATAATGGGTACCATTTGACTGTCACACTCCGTAACCCTGATTATGAGAGTCAAAATGTATCCATTGAATTGAATTGAAATCAAAATCCTACTCTACGGAAATCTGCACACAACACAAAGAACACATAGCGCACACTGAAAATTTTTATTTATTGAAAACCATGAAATTACAATTCAAACACACAAAAACTTCCTCTGATAGCCTTCACAATTACAGTTCTTCCACAACCCCCTGCTACAATTTTTCTTCCTCGATTATGTATTCGGCCTCTTCTTGATTTGTAACCATTTTTAGGTTACCTAGCCGCCTGAAGATTCTAACTGCCTCGGCTCTTCATCCTCTTCCTATAACTATCATCATTCTCATCATCCTTTGCATGGTTGTCGATGTGGACCTTATTTTCTTCCGTGGCATTCTCTTTTTCATCTTACTTCTACATTGTTGACAAGTCAACCCATACTCTGAATGTTAGTCGCACTGTCGCGAGACTCAATCACTATACATGCCTTTATCCTGTGACTTGGTGATAACTGCTGTCGTGCTCCCGCAGCACTCAAAACCTTATTGTTGATTCCCTTGCGATTGTGCGATGAGTTATAGTCGCACACCCGCAACACTTCAAAATGAGCTGACATCTTCTCTGTGACTATGTGATGCACTGTTCGTCGCGCTCCTGCAACACTTCTGGATGAGCTGCCTATTCATCTGCGACTGGGCGATGCATCATTGTTGCGCACTCGCAATTCTTGTTACCGAGCTGTCGGTTCATCTGCGACTGGGTGATGCATCATTGTCGCACGCTCACAACGCTTGTACACAAGCTGACGATTACTCTACGAGTCTACAATGCCTTGGTTGTTGCTCACTCGCACACTTAGAACCTAACTGTCTATACCCCGGTGACTGTGCGATACATGGTTATCACCCTATCGCACCGCTTTTCACTAACCACCACTTGCCTTGCCGACTGCGCGATTATACTATTATCGCACCATCGCACACTTATTGGCTTAGTTGTCGATTACCCTGCGAGCTTGCGATACCCTATCATCGCGTTTTCGTGACCCTCATAGCCTAACTGCCAATTCACCTCGCAAATGTGTGATGAGCTCTCATCGCTCACTCGTACAATTATTGACTTAACCGCTGATCACCATGCGATTGCACGATAAGTGTAATATAACCATTTTTTTACTGTTTAACTGCCCTCGTGCTAGGAGTTAAGAGCTGTTAAGGTTGAGGAAGATATCTGACTGCTAACCATGATCTACTCCTTTGATCACTCTACAAATTACTAGGGCTTGGAGCGAAAACCCTAGGGTGCTCTGCACCACCTTTTCAGGCCACTTAAATTCCCTTTGGGCATGTGCTTTATTTTAATCCCATGTGGTCGCCAGGTCTCGTGATTTGACCCCAGGTTAGTGTTTCATCTCCCAAGTTCAATTTTTCTCAGTCACTGAAACCAAGATCAAGTGGAGGGTTAGCTTGTGGTTTGGTCAGTGAACAATGGAACTTAAAGTTCATGCAGGATGATCAAATCTTGTGGCTTTCGTTATGCCTTAATGCAAAAGATGCAGTGGCTTTACCTTCAATGCAAAATGACATGCTGCCATGTGTCCAAGTGGGCTTGAGAGGTGATTGTAAGGTAGTAGTTAAATGGTGAGAATGTTAGTGTTGATTCCATGGTTGTTATTATCCATTTATGAGAAAGATGCAATGAAGTTATGTTTAAGGGAAAGCGAGAGTGTGCCACGTGTCCTTGGTGGGCCCAGGTATGATGTACTTGGTCACTGAGTCTCGTAAAACATTTAGGGTTTGTATCAAAGGTTATGAGACTTGGAAAGGACTATCAGATAAAAGGTTCAAGTTGATCAACAGTGGTCAGGTGATCTACTAAAAAATGTTGAAAGGTCAAAGTCATTCAGCGATCATGAGACTAGGATTTAGTCGCTAGGTATCCAGATGTTGAGCAAGGGTTTAATATGAGTTAGAAGTGGCTTAGTCACCCAATCTCATGAACAAACCATAGTTAATGAAATCTTCTTTCAAATTAGAGATGAAAGGGGAGGTGATAACCCAGAGTTGAAGGTAGTGTAAGTTATAGTTCGTAGGTAAATTCCAAGCACATCAGTGGTTGTGTTTTAAAGCAAGGATCAGATTTAAACCTAGGTCGTTGATCTGATTTTCTTTGGTGTTTGTGACCATTTTTTTTCCAATTTGAATATCCTCCTTACAATGGAAATGGCATGTTTTCCAATTTTTCGGACATGGTAGATGGCTCTGATGACATGTAAATAATTAAATGTTTGAAGATGTTAAGTTGATGATCATGCAAGGCATTAAATCAGTTAATGTATTGTATTGTCATTGATGTTAACTTAATATAATATGTATGGCTATGGAGATACTACCAAAGACTTCAAAGAACTCATGAATCAAGGATATGCTAATCATTATTGCATACAAGTATAGTATTCACTAAGTGGCTGAATACACCGATGTAGTGTACCCGACGGTCAGAGTAAAAGACAAAGTCATAGTGTTGCTCAATGAAGAAATACATAGAATTACCGATGAGCAGAGTTATAGTGTTGCCCAATGGAAAAGACAAGGATGGAGATTTTGATGTCAACTAAAGTCACACCAATGGAACAGTCAGTTATCACTGATGACTAATTTAAGTATTGATTGACAGAACAGAGAATTCAGAAAACAACAAAATGCCTAGCTGGCAAGAAGCTAAACATAGAGTTAACAGATACTTATCATTGTTTTATTCATCCAGATAAAACCAGAGATAAGTATTTGATTTAAAGATGATTTGTACAGTTGGCAAGAAGATATCTGTGAGATAAATTAGGAGTTATGCTTTAAATCAAATTGGTTGGATTCTTTATCATGCCAAGAATCAAGAACCAAGAAATAATGAATATTATGTCTATATAAGAGACGAGCTTAATTCATTTTAAAGAAGGGATTAAGGGGAGTGAATAGAAATAAGATGCTAAAGAGAAAATGATGAAGAACAACTTCAGGCAGTGCTGATCAAACAAGCTAAAGGAGAGCTAAGGAATTCTATAGAAAACCAATGAATAGTGAGCACAAAATCACATAGAAGAAAGTTTGGAGCACAAGGATTGAATTGATACATTGGTCAGAGAGGTAATGTACTTAAATAGATCTAAAAATATGCAACTTAAGTTGCTATATGAATAGGTCATAATTTTTCAGTTTAACCATTGAAGCATCAAGTCTCTTAACTGAGCAGGACTTAACAGTATTCTATATATTGAGGTACATCTCAAAGGAGTGCCAAAAAGGTTGATTCATGAAAGTAGCATTGGATATGCCCGATGCCTATTGATAGTCTAAGAAAGATGATGATTCAAGGATGGTAGCATTAGATTCCTGATAGTAAGTGACAACCTCTATGTACAAAATCCTCTAACAAGGTCACACCTAATAGTGTGTTTGTAACCTTTAACAAGATTAGATCTTAATAGGGCTCACTTTAGAAGAGTGAAAATTTGGGGTACCGGTCCCAGTGGTTTTTTCCCTTAATAGGGTTTCCATGTTAAAATCCATGTGTTATGTGTGTATGATTCATTTCTTACTATTTTCTATCTTACATAATTTATTCTCGATATATCGGTATACTCTGCATATTTACTATATTTCAGTAAATAGATGAATGCTTATCGGTAAACATAAAGAAGAAGGTTTAACAAAGAAATTCAAAAGTAGTAAATTGATATAAGTTATATAAGGAATTCATCTTGTAGGATAGAAGATAACTTGAGAAATAATTCTTGGTTATAAGTTTTGATGGGTTGATTGAAGGATTAATTTTTGAGGCCACTGATTCACCCCTCCCCCCCTCTCAGTTATTACTAACAATTGGTATCAAAGCTTGTGTTCTTAGAAGGAAGGTTTCAAGACTTAAGCCAAAGATCACAAGATGAACAGACAAGATGTGCCCAAGTTGAACAAAGATAATTTTGCGTCATGGCAGAGCAGGTTAAGACTCCACTTATCAGGTATTGGTAATGATGTTACTCAATTCCTAGAAACTGAATATATGTTTCCCATAGGAGCACCAACAGCTGAACAAATGAGAGAGAAGCATGAACACAATGATGTGATGATAGAGATTTCTTCCTCACTCTCTGATGCTGAATTTGAAGATGTCAAAGAATGCAAAACTGCAAAGCAGATGTGGGACAAATTGAAGCTTGTACATGGTGGTGACAAAAATGTTTTGAGAGCCAAGGTAGAAAGCCTTAGAGGAAATTCAAATGATGATCTCAAAATGAAAGAAGGTGAAAACATCACTCAGTACAACACAAGAATCAAAGAGGTAGTCAATGTTATCCATGGAGTTGGAGGTGTACTAGAAGAAGATACGGTGGTAAGTAAAATTCTAAGAACCTTACTGCCTACTTATGCTATTAGAGTATCTGCCATTCAAGAAATAAGAGTAGTAGAAAATAGCAATGTTACTCTAGAAATTTTAATTGGAAGACTGATTTCATTTGAGATGAATAACTTTGATAATAGTGTCTTACCAAACATAGAGTCTGCATTCAAAACTTCTATGAGAATAAGTAAAACAAGTCTATAGACACCTAAAATTTACCATGTGTACCTCAAATATTCCAAATTATAAATCTTAGCCAAATGCTTCAAAATATCATCAAATGGACAAAATTCAAATCAATTTAAAAGATCAATTAAATCATGAAATAAATTAATTAAATTCAATCCTAAAGGGATTAATCAAATTGTGCAATTGATTTTTAAATTGTATAGTTCAAATCAAAAAGGATCAAATCCAACCCAATCACCCTTCCATGGCTAAATTAATTAAAAGATGGAATTATTTAATTCCTAATATCTTTGAGATCAATAAACTTTCCCTCCATTTGAAAATGCCTCAAAGCTTTTGACTTAACTAAGCTTTGATCATGATCAATTCACTCTACCCCCTACCCTTGGTAAAATGCTATAAATACAAGCAAATTCCTTTGTGTTTGAAAATCCAAGAATTCAAGAGCAAAAGCATCCTTATTATAGACATATTGAGAGAAATATTGAGATCATATTGAGGAACATTTCAGAGATTTGAGAGATTTTTTAGCATTTGCATTTCATTTAGCATATCATGTTTAGGAGCATTTTCTATTTCCTCTTATGATCTTGGAGCATGTTTGAGCATTTTGAGCATTCTAGCTAGATTTGAGCATTTAAATTTCATACATATCTCATTCTAGGATTTTCCTTGAGAGAGATTAAGCCTAAGAGCTCTCTTAACAAAGCTTGGATAGAGAACCATGAGATGATATAGTTTGTTTAGTTTCAATTCTTAGATTAAATTGTTTATCTTTCCATAAAATTGTTGCTTACATTCTAAATTTCACGAAGGTGTATTTTCTTACACACATAATGGCTCCCACCGAGGGGCTCTAAGCCTCTGTATTAATGTTTTTATCTGAAATTTGGTTTGCTTTCTTGGTTTTTGGTGTTTTTCTTGCAGAAAATAGGAGAAGAGCCGCATATACAATGCAAAGCGCCACCTACAAATATCAAAACACTGCCTGGAAAGCGTGAATCATCTTCGTGAATCATTTTCATGCAAGAATACCATTTGATTAATCTAATCATAAACATTAAAAGTTTAAACCCTAAAAAATACTTTTAAAATTGATAAAATTTATTTTGATTAGCAAAACACCACGTATAATCCTTAAAAGGCCACTTACAAACAAAGATGGGCCACTTAACCAACATAAACCACCATGTAACAACATCAAACAACCGCCTGTTAACTGGAAAGAGCCATGTAGAAACATTTTACATACGCTTGGTGGCAAAGAAATGCCACTTGCTAACTGTAGAGTGCCCCATACTATCAGTGAAAGGCCGCCTACACACAGGTAAGAGCCACCTAAAAACTTTAAAAGACAAATAGTGGGCATCTACCAAAAGTTTCAGACTAAGATAATTTGCTTTTTGGATACCCTTTTCGACATTCTACCACTGAGAACACTGATCTTGATCAAAACCCACCATTTGTGGGAATTTTGCCATTTTATTCTTAGATTGGTCATTTAGTGAGTTTGAAAACTTGAGATCCTCATTTTGACATATGTTAATGCCAATTTTCACTCGATCCCATTACACAAAAGCTACCCTACAAGTAGATGGATCTTATCCGAGACAAGAGTGTTGTATGTGGTAAATTTGGCCTTGTTAATTCACCATACACTTCAACATAGTCCTTCTTCACTAGGTACACACAAGACTGAATATGAGATTATTCATCTTGTCTGCCTGCATGATTTGACCTGTTGCCTTCTATCCAAATGGGGTTTTTGAAATTGCTCTTAGAACGAGAGTCTCACAACCATGGACCAATCTAGGAACAAAGGTTTTATCATGATAGATGCAATACAGTGTAATATTATACTAAGAAATGAAATATGAGAGATTAAGCTAAGACATGATTTCAATGCAATTAATCTAGAAATTGAAACTATCTTATTGCAAAATTAAATTACTCTATATGAGATTAGCAAGAAAATGACACAATAATTTAGTATTCTAACAATGTAAAAGTGAGTGGGGGTTTTGAATGAAGAATGAGAGTTCTTTTATAGACTCAGAGATGATCAGAATAGAAACTTTCCTCTTTAAAATAAAACAGATAGAAAAGCCAGTTTAAAATAGAAAGCTTTATTGAAAAGAATTCAATAAATTGTTTTCTTCCTGCTTTAACTCTTTTCTTTCTTTGATTTAATTCTGTTTTATTTGAATTAAATTGTTTTCTTTTTCTTTAAAGCCCAATTAATTCAAAGTTTCCATTTCTGAATAAAAGAAAGATTTTTGATAGAATATTCAATTAATTAAATAAATATGACCTCATAATTGCTTTTTCTCAATTATTTGAATAATTAAATTTAATTATTGAAATGAGGATATTTATCTAACAATTAAATATTATTTAATTCATTTTTCATGTGTCTCAGCTAAAGAGGGTGAATTTAATTTAATTAAAGTGCTAGGACTTTATAATTAAATTAACTCGATCATAAGGTTTGTTTAGCCAAATAAGTATTTAAGAATTAAATATTATGTATGATTAATGTAGATTTAGGATTTTCTACATTTGACAAAAAGGTCGAGTAGAGTGAGTCAAAAAATCAGAATTGCCTAGTACAATAGGACTTTGATGATCCAAAAGAATGAAAAATGCAACAAAATTGGTTAGGGTTGCAAGATGCCAATTTTGGGGTGTTACATTTTGCCCCTCTTTGAATTGATGTGCGAGTAGGGCATTGATTCAAAGAATAGTTTGATGCTTGAAGAACATAAGAATAGATTTGAAAATTGATGGTGTAAGGATTTTAGAGTCATCTCTAGAATAGAGCTTGACTCTCTGAAGTCTAGGTTAGGTTGCCAAGATGCCAGTTAAATAGATATCTTTCACAAGATTGTCCCCAGAACGAGGCTCAACCTTCAGGAGTCAGGGTTAGATTGCCTCGATACCTATCCCAAAAGATAGTAAATAGAGGTTTAGGACTAGCTCCAGAATGAATCTTAGTCCCCCAATATCTAGGTTAGATCACCCAAACACTGGCCAGATTGACATCTTTCACAAGGTTATCCCTAGAATGAGGCTTAACCTTCAGGAGTCACGGTTAGATTGCCCCGATACCTATCTCAGAAGATGGATAAATATCTTTCACAAGGTTATCCCCAGAATGAGGCTTAACCTTCAGGAGTCAGGGTTAGATTTCCCCGATACCTATCCCAAAAGATGGATAAATATCTTTCACAAGGTTATCCCTAGAATGAGGCTTAACCTTCGGCAGTCAGGGTTAGATTTCCCCAATACCTATCCCAAAAGATGGATAAATATCTTTGACAAGGTTATCCCTCGAACGAGGCTTAACCTTCAGGAGTCACGGTTAGATTGCCCCAATACCTGTCCAAAAAGATGGATTTCTTTCACAAGGTTATCCCCAGAATGAGGCTTAACCTTCAGGAGTTAGGGTTAGATTGCCCCGATACCTATCCCAAAAGAAGGATAAATATCTTTCACAAGGTTATACCCAGAATGAGGCTTAACATTCAGGAGTCAGGGTTAGATTTCCCGATACCTATCCCAAAAGATGGATAAATATCTTTCACAAGGTTATCCCCAGAACGAGGCTTAACCTTCAGGAGTCAAGGTTAGATTTCTTCGATACTTGTCCAAAAATATCTTTCACAAGGTTATCCCTAGAATGAGGCTTAACCTTCAGGAGTCAGGGTTAGATTGCCCCGATACCTGTCCTGAAAGATGACAACATGTAAGGAACAAAGATGACCTTATTGATTGTGGAGTATCCAGTTTTGACTGTGAGGTACGAAAAACTGAACATGCCCCAAGTGGTGAGAACTTTTGAAAATCAGATCAGATTGATTGAAATAGATTCAATGATGTAATCATCCTGCCCCCTTGGGAGCGATATAGAAAGATGACACTCCATATTGATGATGGAGAGAAAAAATCATAGATAGATGTTGAATCGGAGATCAAGAAGAACTCAGAACAGATTACGGAAGAATTCAAAAGATACATAATCAATTTGGAGTGATTTTGAGGTCTAGTTGACCAAGTTTGAATGGGGTTGACCAAAGTTGACTTTTGAAGAAAAAAAGTCAAAGAATTTAGAAAATGATGATATGATAAGATTCTGACAAGAAAGTGATGTCAGAAAGTTGACTGCACAAGTGTCTGATCGTGTCAGTCCTAAAAATTTTAAAATGTGATTTTGAGCTATATAGAAGTGTCAAATTTTGATTTTGATCACAAAAATGGATTTAGAGCGGTCAATTTAGGTAGTGGTGTCATTTTTGAGCAAAATGGAGCACTTAGAAAAATTATGTCAAAACCTATATAAGGATGAAAAGGGTCATTTTCAAATCATTTCAACCCTTTGACTTTGTGAATTGAGAGCTCTGAGTAGAAGAAAAAATGGTGGTCCCCTATAGCAGCCATTAATTCAAGTGATCCAGAAGACACAACTGGCCCATAGCGTACGGACCACCTGTAAGTAGTTGATAAACCTCCCTGTAATTCAAATTTTATGCATTTCGGTTAAATTTTTTGCATGTTTCTTACATTTTTAAGTTTTGGGTCACGGGTCTTCGCGCGGAGAAGTAGTTTCTTCGCGCGCCCCATAGGGAAATCTCATGTGAAGAAACAACTTCTTCACGCCCCTCGATGCGAACACTCATGCAGGTGGGTACCCAATGGCATGCAAAAAACCCATTTGGAAGGCATTTTCTTGTGTGAACTGGCATAAAAGGTCATGCAAAATTGCAATATCGCGCGATTCAAAGAACTTCATGCGAAAGATAACTTCTTTGTGCAAAATTCTTCTATTTTGCATGAGAAAAAGTGGTCAGAATCAGCATGAAATTAGTCTGCATCACATCTAATAGTTGTTGTGTTAGCATTGTTAACATCTGTAGGATGTCTTCAATGCTTTACTATTACATTATGCTCTGATTATTGTCAATTACTGATAGTGCTCTATTGTTTGCATGTCTTGCAGGTTGACTTTCTTGATATTGCATTCAGGTCACATCTTCCAGCTATCAGCAGGTTGATATCTCAGCTAGATGATGCAGACACAACACACATAGCCACATTGGGATTGAGTACGTTATGTAATATACCTGAGATTCAGGTAAATCACATATTATTGGGATCATTGGTTGAGAATTTCCATTTAGAAACAAACATGTTTTACTTGCCACAGGGGGAGATGACCATTACTCCCAAGGAAATCTATAGGATCCTGAGGATACCATTTGTCGAGACCAGAGTTGAGTATGAGACACGGCCCAAGATGGGCATAGCAGTTTTGAGGGAGGTCTTTCAGGATGACCTCGTGATGGGTAGAGCGATCCCATGGGAGGATCTGATCGGTTTGTATGGGGGGACCCATAGGTTGTCGGTGGTTCTAGCATGTTTCCTTAGGTGTTACTTGATGCCGAATCATTGACAACACGGTCTAGAGTGTGGCTGGTGCAGGATGCTGTAGCTGATGATGGCACAACCCCAACACTATGGATGGGGCCAGTGTATTCTTGCACACATGTATCATGAGATGCATGAGGTCTTCTATAGAGAGGCAAAGAGCATGGCTACATGGGTCTTTGTGTTACAGGTGTGGGATTGGGAGCATCTTCCTATCACTAGGTTGATATGTGAGGATATGAGGCAGCCCTTGGAGACTTATATTTGTCAATACAGAGGTATGATTACGCAGCTTGCACTGGGTAAGGTTGATCAGTGACAAGCGCAGCTTGATGATCTAGCAGCAGTAGTGTGGAGGCCGTGGAGACTGACAGAGGCCTGGGATGATGTGGCCGAGCAGTTGAGCCGAATGTTTTTCTCACGTGCGATGATTGGTCGCACTATTATAGTCATGGAGAGATTTCTATAGAGGTAGGTATGGCGGCAGTTCAGTCACCCACAAGACATCTCACAGGATTATATGGTATACTCGAGATTCACTGATGAGGCCAGGAGGGACTGGGGTATGCCGTTGGATCAGGGGTGTACGATGATTGATATCTTCTCATTGGTCCCATTTTAGTGGGACTACCTCAAGGACATAGCAGATGCCGGTGTGATTGCCGAGTATAGGGAGCACTTCATCATGCACCCATTTCTGAGGTTTATAGATCTAGTGGAGATAGCGGGTAGAGGACAGGTAGTACCTCCATAGGTTGTATAGCCATAGGTGGCATAGCAGGTACATATGCCTCCTGTATAGTAAAGCGCACAACAGGGTCCTCGACCCCAAACAGTACAGATGGACATCCCTACCTGACACATGGGGATGGATGTAGGAGCTGGTGGCAGTGGTAGCACTAGGTAGTCCTGGCGACGGACTGCAGCATAGCTATCAAAGGAGCAGCAAGTACCTCCATAGGAGGAGGCGCAGCAGGATGATCCTATGTAGGAGGATCAGCCTACGCACGATAAAGTGCAGGAGGCAATGTAGGACCCACAGTGGCACATGCAGGAGAGGGTGAGGTAGCTCATGAGGCAGGTGGGAGATCTCACCATATAGGTAGCCGTGCGTGATGCGCAACTATTGGATCAAGACCGGGAGATACAGGATCTCTGGGAGCAGGTGCGGGAGTTGCAGGAGGAGGTGTGGAATCAAATGACACGAGCAACATACTACTATGCCTCCTATATAGGTGCAGTGCCTGATGAGGCATCTCAGGTAGCCATATTCTTGAGCTATGCGAGAGGATCAGAGGGAGCATAGAGGGCACCTCCTCCAGATAGGGCCCCACCTCCACCTCCTCCAGGTGGCGAGGGAGAGGGCCAGAGTTAGGCTGATAGATAGAGATATGAGATCATAGGATGTATCTGATGTGTTGGCATCTTTGTATTATATCTACATTTTGAGATAGATCGTGCTTGAGTAGCACCATTTTGTATTTGTATCGACACATTATATATATATATATAAGCTCATCTTTTGGCATTATCTCATATTGTATATTTCCTTTATGAGATGTTTCCTATATGCTTAGATGATGAGATGTTTAGAATGTATGCAAATGGATGAACATGTTTGAAAGATATGTACGAAATGCACATGCATGAACGTAAAGATGTATGTATGTAAATGATTTATGCAAATGCAATATGTAAATGAGAATGTAAATGTAATGTATGGATGATTATAAAATGTGAATATGAATATGTATATGGTACTAACATCTCATGCAGGATGACAAATGCTAACCAAAAGAACATGTGAAGAAACGAGAGCGAGGATCGAATAGCTGTGCAGTCGTGATGAAACGTGAATGGTGAAGAAGAAGAACTCTCCAAAGTATGAACCCAGAAGAATGCAATGAAGAGAACACTGAATCATTGCCACAATGCAAGTCTAGAATGAAAATGCAATCCTATGCTAGATGCAATATAAAGGTGCAATTCTAGGACATGGTTGTGAGACCCATTGTATATTTATCATCATTGAGCATTTTTTGGAACATTAAAGTTGATACAACCCTTATTGGTGCCACAATGCAACCATAAGGATATGAATATGACTTATCATCAAATAAAATATAGGAAACAAATGTAATCACCAGGGCACAAAAGCCAAGATGACCTGAACATTGTTTGTAGTTAATATTGCAAGATTACACTAGTATTGAGGCATTCAAAGCCAAGATAACCATGAGTGCGATCATGCATAAACAAACAGATCAATAATAAGCAAAACAATGACAAATAGAGCAATAACAAGCAAGGAGATAGTACCGACCTCACCATGGCATACAAATAAACAAGATCAAGGGATGTGAGGTTGTTCCACCTTATTGCAGGAGCTCTTATCACATACACCCTATTTAATTGATATTTTTGGATCATTGGAACTACACCAACAAGTAGTAGACAAAGAAAATATCAATGAAATCCATAAGAATAGACAACATACAAAGAAATATTCAATCATAGCTCAGCATGTTTCAAAGTTTTGCGAATGTGTATGTGTAGAGGTGTTGAAAAACACCATTGTGCTTGTGCGTGCATTGTGTTTGAATGTTATCAATAGATGTTTACGTTTGAGATATCTGATGTGTCTTGAAGAACATAGATGTGTACAAAGATAGTGCTAAAAAAGAACACAGTTTATGGTGTTGAAAAACACCGATTTGTGTCAGTAGCGAGTTGTCCTTAAGAAGTGACAAGATTACTGACTCAGGTGTAAACCAAAGATGTGATCAAATGGGGGGCCCATACCCCCAAATAACAATGACTAACTTGATGTATGTTGCAAGGAAAAACAAGATGTGAGTGACCCCAAGCGTATGGCACTGAATCAATGTCATGTCAGGAGGGTTTGCAAAGGAACTAGAGTGTCACGAAAGTGACAAAAAGATATGTACAAACTAAAGCATAGAATTGTCAAGACCGAGTATCGATAGATAAAGCATGTGAGGATAACTTTAAGTGTAACAAACGTGAGCAATATCAATAGAATAGCGATAGTAGGCAGATGTAGTGAGAACCACTAGTGACCGACGTGAGAGAGATGCTCAAATGAAGTGATTGTAGCATAAGCTATACATCAGTAGGCAGATGTAGTGAGAGCCACTAGTGACTGATGTGAAGAAGATCCTTAAAAGATAATAGGATGGTGCCCCCTAGATCAGGAGGGTTGACCTGAGAGTATGACCAGTTTCAATCCATGTGAGTTGGTGTCTTGATGGGTAACTGAAAGCAAATGTAAGCAGGAAAGCAGGAAAGCAACAATGTAGGAAAGAAAATGCTTAAATCCAAGTGGTGCTGTGATAGATATAGCATGGTAGAATAAGAGGCGCTTGTTTACTAGGTTTTCACCTTCTTGGCAGAAATTATTTTTTTGCTACCATGATGCCTGTTTGCCAGGTTTTCATCAATGGCACTTTTTTTTTCTTTTTTTTTTGGATTTTTCAATTTTTTATTTTTTTGTATTTTTGGAATATATGATTTTTTTGGAGATACATCAAAGCACCTATCACTAGGTTTTCACTAAGATGATCATTTTTTTTTTCAGGGCTTTTTTAAATTTTTAGAATTTTTTTAGGACTTTAGTATATACATGAGGATACTGAAGATGTCTCAGTTGTAGAACCGCTTCAGATGAAGAGTGCTGATGGGATCTTTGAGTTGTTCTCCTTCAGTAGTAGAGAGTTGATAGGTACTAGACCCAAACACTACAGTAACAATATATGGACCAAGCCAATTAGGTTCAAACTTGCCATTCTAGACCCGATGTTGCTGATTCTTAGTGTTCTCCCTCAAAACAATGTCACCCGCTTGGAAGTCTCTTGGTCTGACCTTTTTGTTATAGATTTTAGACATCCTCTTTTGGTATGCTCTCAGGTGATCAAATTCCACTTGGCGACGTTCATCAAGTAATTCTAGCTCTTATAGCCGAGATATTCTAGTATCTTCATCAGTGATGAGGCCCTTCAGAGAGACTCGCAAAGAAGGAATCTCAACCTCAATAGGTAGCACAACATCTGCTCCATAAACCAACGCATAGGCAGTAGCCCTTGTTGGTGTTTTATACTTGTCCTATATGCCCAAGGAGCTAGATTGATCTAGAGATGCCAATCTCGTCTAGACTTATGCACTATGCGATGCAGGATCTTAAGGATTGTTTTTTTGGAAGCTTCCACCTGTCCATTACCCTGAGGATAATAGATGGAAGACCAATGTTGAGTAATTTTAATTTAGAGAAGAGCTCTATCAAATCCTTGTTTTTAAATTGTCCCCCATTATTTTTGATAATCACTGAGGGTACACCATGCCTGCAGATGATGTAATTGAGAATAAACATTGCTACTATTTAGCCACTGGCAATGGTGAGAGGGACTGCCTCCACGCACTTAGTAAAATAATCTGTAGCTATAATGATAAACTTATTTCCATTGGAGGACGAGGGGTAGATCTAACCCACTAAATTAAAGGCCGATTGTTGAAATGGCCAGAAAGTAATGAATGGAATCTGCTCCTTGGTTGAAGCATGAATGGAGCATGAATCAGGTTTCCATGTAATTGCCATTGTTTACAGGACTTAGCAAACTATGTTGCTTCTTTTTCCATATCTGGCCAATAGTTACCAGCTCTAATAAGTTTGCGGGCCAATGTTAGGCCATTAGAGTGTGACCCACAGATGCCTTCATGCACCTCTACTAATGCTTGTTTGGATTCATTAGGTTCTAAACACCTAAGGAGGGTACCATCTAGACCACATCTATACAAGTCATTAGCGATGATGACGAACTGTGAAGCACTGTAGATTAGGTGATGTTTCTCATTCTAGGAGTAAGTGTCTGGAACAATCTGGTCATGTAGGTAGGAGATGTGATGGTAGCGGGATGAGTCATGTCCTATGGCAGAATAGATCATCTGGGAGTCAGGAGAGTCATAGGTTGGGTAGCATAATGTCTCCACCAGGAATTCATATCTAAAATCATTTTTAGGCATTTCTAGCATAGAGGCAAGAGTACCCATGGCATCTGTCACTTTATTATCTACCCTCGAAACCTGTTGAAATGTGATATGAGTAAAGTATTCTCTAAGATCATCAACCAATCATTTATAAGGTACCAACTTTTCATCCCTTGTCTGATAGATATCATTGACCTGATTAATGACCAATTGGGAATCTCCAAGAACATTTAGTTCATCCACGCGCCACTCAAGGGCAATCTTCATACCGTTGATGAGGGCTTCATACTTAGCAATGTTATTTGTACAAGGAAACAACATCTTGTATGCTTTTGGTAATGAGTACTGTTGAGGTGTAATGAATAGTATTCCAGCACCTGACCCCTGCTGGGTAAATGGACCATCAAAAAACATAGTCCATGAGCGATGTGTAAGAAGTAATATGGACTCATCTAAAAATTTAATGTGAAATGGTTGATGATCAACTAGAGGTGCTTCTGCCAACTAATCTACTATTGCTTAGCCCTTAATGGCTTTCCTTTCAACATATTCAATATCAAACTCACTGAGAAGCATGACCCATTTAGCTAGTCTACCTGTGAGGGTAGCTTTACTGAGTAAATATTTTAGAGGGTCAATTTTAGCAATTAGACGTGTAGTATGAGCCAGCATATAGTGTCACAATTTTTGTGAAGAAAACACCACTACAAGGAAAGCCTTCTCTATAGCAGAATATTTCATTTCATAGGAGACCAGAGTTCTACTAATGTAATAGATAGCCCTTTCTTTTGTGTGCTGATCTTCTTGAGCCAATAGGATACCCAATGATGTATCCATAGCAGATATGTATAGTATGAGTGGCTTTCCATGAATGGGAGGCACCAAGATTGGTGGGTTTGCAAGATACTGCTTGATTTGTGTGAACCCTTCATCACATTCTTTATTCCACTGATAAGTCACACCCTTGTGCAAAGTCTTGGTAAATGGTTGTGACTTGTCTGCCAGTTGA
>MU228416.1:1039339-1054499 GCA_018584345.1 Thuja plicata | reverse complement strand
GGCCAGATCATTTAGAATCTAAATATGATAGTAGTAGTGACAGTGATTATGCCCGTCCTACTAGATATGTTCAACCTTAGCAAGATATTGCAAAGATACCACAGTTGCAGGGAGTTGAGGGCCACATTATTTCCTTAACAGTGGCCACACAACCTGATGATATAGAAGAGCCTTTGGCCAAAAGATAGAAAATGGAAGTAGGCCAGCCTTCAGTTGAGAAGCAAGAAAATAAAAAAGATAAAGCAAGTGCCCTAGTGCTTGGAAATAGGTTACATGACCATAACCTAAGAAAATTGATTAGGCAAGGCAAGAAAAAATAGCCTGATATGGAGGAGAAGGTAGAATTTCCTCTTAAGTATTGTCTTGATGAAAGGCTAATACATCAACAAAAATTTTTGAATGATGATAACTTTGTCAAGACTGAGGAGTTTAAAGACTTCCTAAGGTGGTACAAGAAAGAGAAAATTAGAGCTCAGTTAACTATTGATGGTGAAGAGACAATAAAAAATGAGGCCCTAGTGGCCCTATAATCATATGACCCAGATACTGAGGACATCTCGCCTAATGAGGCTAGCAAAATGGTATTGAGTAGTGGTATTTTATTGGCTGAGGGTTGGTACTTGGCATCTGCTTTCATAATTGATCAGATAAGAAAGTAGCCTGATCTGAAGATGGCTAGTGAGGGACAAATGGGAGATGTGATCAAAGGATTTGGGTATATCCCAAAGTCTCAAGGTTTTGCAATGTGGAGCCTTTACCCAAAGGATCAGAAACCTCAGCTGGTAAACATTCAAGAAAACATGGTAGGCAACCAAATGGTATGGTCAGTGCAAAATATAGGGGATTTGGCACACCTAAATAAAGACAAAACTAAACAGTTGTCTGATAAGTGTAGCACATTGATAGAAGAAACAAGTGCATTGGCCAAAGATCATGAATTGTGCCACATCAAAATACACCAGCAAGGATAGGTGATTGAAAGATTGTTGAAGGAATTAGAAGAGAAGCCTAAGATGGTATATGTTCCTGCTCCAAAACCTTTGCAAATTGAAGATAAGGAAAAATTAGAAGAAGTGGTTGAAAAGGATGATATAGGAGAAAAGAAGAATGAAATCGCCTTGAGTGCATTAAGGGGCATTTTACAACATAGGATTGAAGTCTTGAAGGATAAGACTGATGTTGTCATTAATGCTTATAATAAATTGCCAGCTTTGCATATAGAGGTAATGGGGTATATTGCTATTTTGAACCCCTATTTTACCAAGTGGTCTACCAGGGTGCAGTTGTTTGAAAAGATTTCATATTTGCAAACCCTAAGATCAGATTTGCCTGAGATAGTGACAGAGGTGGAAGATGAGATCAAAAAGGTCAATGTTTCTCTCTCATTCTTCAAGGGAAAATTGAATCAAATAGAGATTAAATTAAGTCTCTTTTCTGTAGATTTTAATAGATTTATTCCTTCCCTAAGAGGTTAAGATGATCATGTAAAGGCCTTAGATGCCTGGAGGAATGAGTTTGACAACAAAATGCCTAATAATGAGGCATTTATTGTGGGATCAGATTTGGATGTTGAAGGATTTAATAATATATTAGATGAAGCCTTTAAGGCAGAAACTGACATTAATAAGTTTTTAATGGATGTTAAGGGCATTACTAATGTTAGATCTGAGCGACGAAAGGCACAAGTACAAGTTACTCAAGACTTCAAGTGGACAATAGATGATGAAGTGATAGCATGGGAACTGATGACTAAGCCAAAGAAGAGGAAGACTATAATTGAAGAGGAAATTCTAGATGAGGAGTAGAAGGGAACACTTGGGCACCTGACCAATGAGCACAGGGAGGTTAGCTATAAATAGAGATGAGTGTAGATTAGCCTGTAATGGTAGTCACTCAGTCTTAATATAACCATCAGAATCTATCATGAACATTGTTAGACAAAGGCATTGGTTTCTAGAAGAGACAAAGAATATGAGATCTACATCCTCTGTATTTGTCCTCCCACCGCTTCTAAATTCTCTTATTTTGTCTTTTTTCTGTTCTTTTAGGGTTAGGTTCCTTAAACCATCTAAAGCTTGTTACATCCTAAAATAAAGGATTCCAAGATGGTTAAGGACCTATATATAGGACCAAATTTGTAATTGTAAAAGAGGGGATGAAATATAATTGAAGACAAACCTTTTGATTTCTGTCTGTGTTTTGAGCTTTTAAGCCTTTATATGTACTTGAAGTAGAATATATGAATAAAAATACAGTGCAATTTTATTCTACATTGTTGTTGTCTCTTTGCTTACTATATGCACTCTTTTATGTTTGATTTGTAAGGAATATTAAACATATTGGCTATAAGGTAGCTATTTAATTATTTGCAAGCTTCTTCTAAGGGGAGGATTAAACTTTGTGAGTAGTTTCAGAGAGTACTACAACAATTGAGGATTTGATACAATATTGTAGAAATGATAGGATAGGTTTGCAAGGCATTTTTATTTGAATTGTATGTAGGTTTTAAGGCATCCTACAGTTTTATTTTTCATACTTTTCTATGGATTTACATCTTTTGACTCTATTGCCCAAAGATAGGCACTGGTCTAAAGTTTGTCAAGTGATTCATCATCATCCAAGCATTAAAAACTATTTAAATCAATCATTTTTAAAGTATTTTGGTAAAATTAATTGTGTACTTGAAGGTCATAGTTGAAGCTTGTTGATTTCTTGAAGAGTAAATCAAATAGGTTATTCCTCCTAAATTCACAAGAATTGCAAAAAGGAAACAAGAATGTATTTCTTAATTATGTTGTTGTCTATTATCATCAAGATATTGATTTGGATTGTCAAGCTTATCCTCAGAATAATCATAGTCATCTGTATTTTCATATACATGTCCATCAAAAATAGATCATTTAGCACATAAAGTTCAATCCACTATAAAGATACTATTAAGACAGTAATCATTCATAGGTAAAACCTGCCTGAGTCGGTCGATCTCAAAAAAGAAGGAGGTGGTAATGGGTATCCCCAGTGTTATCAAGAACCTCATCAATTAGTGTTTTTCCCTTGCTTGAGTCATAGTGTCAAAAGGCATTAGGGGGTCATAGAGTTGTTTAAAATTTCAAGTATCTTTCAGAGGCCTAGCGAGAAAAAACACTAACAAATTGGTGACTCTACTGTGGATTTTAGAGATTGTAAAGTCTAGTTGACAAGTTTCAGAATATCTCTAGTAGTCAGAGGTCTCTAGAGTTTCAAAGATTAAAAATTTTGCAAATCATACCTGTGGTTGTAGCCAAATTTCTCATTTTGATAAGTATTCATTTATCCCAAGTGATTGGGTGGCGACTCTAAAGGAAAATCTCTGAGATTAGTGCAGAGTGAGTGAATATCTTTCAAATAATGAATACTGGGTCAAGAATGAGAACATATCCTGAAAAAGTATTATACGGTGGACTTCTTTCATCTTCAAGGATGGATATGTCCTTGAGAAAAAATAAAGATCTAGTCAACATGGATGAGACCCCACGGAGAGGTAGAGAGGGTAATAAAAAGTAAATGTTGGTTAGCACTCTCATGAAGTGAATACTTCAAAATATGAAGAAGCAGCTGAGAGAGTATTGGAAACACCCATTGTCACCTATACTTCAAGTGAAAGAGAAGAGGCTGGTACTTCTAATTCAAATTTAGAAGATGCTCCTTCTGATATGTTGGCCAATGAAGAGAAGTTCATTTTGAAATAGCTAGCCTTGGTTCAGCAAATGAAGAAAGAAAGAGAAATGAGAAAGAAAAAGAGTGACCCTAAGAATGTGGATAAGAACAAAAGAAAGTCTTCAAAGCATCAAAGTATAAAATATACTAAGAGATCTCAGAGGGACCAAGAAATATCAGTCACTCATAAGGCTCCTATTTCACAAAAGGATAAAGGAAAGCAAAAGATGAGTGAAAGTGGGAATCAAGTTCCTAGGTTTCAAAAGCCTTTAACTGAACAAATGTCCAAGTTGGACATTGATTTAGAAAAATTAAGAGTTGAAAAAGAAACTATGGAAAAAATGTTAGAGAAGGCTCAGATGGAGGCTGCCACTATTGAAATGAAGAAAAAGATAGATTTTTTACAGTCCTCAAAATATGTTTATACTGGACCAGAAAATGTTACTGCTACTAAAACAAAGGCCACTTCTACTAAGGAGGATGATAACTTTCAAAGAAAACCATTGCACACCAAAAGGTACAAACAGTTTAATTTTGTTGGTATACCTGGATACCCTAATTTTTTTCCTAAGGATGTAGGTGATATAGGAGAAAAACTTCCTAAATTTGTAGGTAATAATGTTATATCTTGTGAAACACATCTTGGAAAATTCATTGATTTTGTTGATGATCTGAATATCACTCATGAGGATGTATTGATTAAATTGTTTGTTCAGTCCTTAGTTGAAGATGCAAGAGAGTGGTTTAGAAGCCTATCTAATGGATCTATGGTATCAATGGATGAGTTGATTGAGTTGTTTAAATATCAATATGGAGACAAAACAAATAAAGGATTTTTATTGAATGAGTTCAATAATATTAAAAAGAACTACAATGAGGAAGTCACAGAGTTCAATACCAGATTTCAAAGAGATATGCACAAATTATTTTAGAAGATAAGGTTGGATGAAGAGGTATGTTTAGCAACCTATTTAAACACTTTTGATTCTAAAATGGGATATGCTCTTAGGGACAAAAATCCTAGAACCCTTATTGATGCCTATAAAATAGCAGTCAACATTGAGATGAATAGAAGGGTATATGGTAAATTAAATAGGAGGGATGATTCAAGGTTTAGCAGGAGTAATCTAAAAGAACCTGAGTATAAAGAGTATAAAGCTCCCCAAAATAATAGACCCTCTTATAATGCTACCTATAATCCTCAGAATAGGATGGAAACCATCCTTATGGGACTCAATTCAAGGATGGAAAGCCGGTTTCTATACTTAGAAAAGATAAAACAGACAACAGAACTCCAGACCCTCTTCACAAAAACTCTGTTCATTTTTGCAATGATGATATTTGGTGTGAAGCATGTGAGGCCCCTCATAACCCTGATTTCTGTATAGTTTCTCTAGACTTAAGAGTAAGTGAAGAACAGGGGAATGATGATGGTGAGAAATGTGATCATAGTATGACCAATACCTATTCATGCCATGACATAGATTTAGATAATGAAGAGAAAAATCATGATTATCATATGTCACAAACAAGGATGGAAAGTCATCATCAACAGATCTTATCTGATAGTGAAACTGAGGATACTGATGATGACATAAGATGCTATGCCCAAGATAATAAAGAGGTTCCACTCATCAGAAAGGCTTCAGATGAAGAAAAGGCTAGAATCACTGCAGAGCTAGTGAATAAGGCTAGAAGTAATTACCACTTAAGGAACAGGGTGGTAGGTCGTGCTGGTAGCCAATCCTCAGGTGTCTTTATAAAGGAAAATAAAATAGATATTAAATATGTGCAAAAAAAAGATGGACCTAGTGAAAATATAAATAAACATAAGGTCAAGGTTATTAAAAAATCCATAGAGCCAAATGTTGTAAAAAAGGAAGAGCTGAAAACACAAAAAGAAATTGTTCCTGTTTAGAAGATAGAAAACAAAAAGTTAAAAGAGTCATTTCTAAGAGAACAGAATGAAGAAAATGACATCATTATTGACAAATCAAAATTTTCATATATGAGATACACTCTAGTAGATATGGGTTAATGTTTGTCCTAGATGACAGTTAAGGTTCCATTTCTAGAAATGATGAGGATCAAAGAACATAAGGAAAAAGTAATGTCATTGTTCAACAGTGTACCCACAATAAAGGTTCACAATGAAGTTGTCCAATTAAGTTCTAATCAAATTCCTAGCAGACTGGTTGAACTTGAAGCATTGTTTATAAATCAAAAAAATGATTCATCAAAGTTAAGCAATGCCAGGATTGAGGATCTAGAAGAGATAAACTTACGATCAAAAAATAGTCCTCAAATAGTTTATAGTGGGAAAGGTTTAGATCCTCACACAAGAAAAAATCTGATCAAGTTACTCAGAAAATACAAGCATGTCTTTTCTTGGTCATACAAGGACTTGAAAGCATATAGAGAAGACCTTTTCCAACATGAAATCCCATTGAAATCAGATGTAAATCCATTTAGGAAGAAACAAAGGCCTATTAACCCCTTGTTGGCTCCCAAGATGCAAGAAGAGTTGATGAAACTCAAGGATGCTGGGCTAATCCATCCCATTAGACATTCAACATGGGTATCAAATCTAGTGCCAGTCAGAAAGAAAAATGGTGACATCAGATTATGTGTTGATTTCAGAAACCTCAATATTGCTTCATTGAAAGATAACTATTCACTACCCAATATGGAAGCAATGTTGCATAAGGTGACTGGTTGTGATTTGTTGTCAATGATGGATGGTTTTTCAGGTTACAACCAGGTTTTAGTCAGAGAGTCAGAGTAGTATATAACTACATTTACTACTCCATGGGGAACATATGTGTATATCAGAATGCCTTTTGGATTAATAAAAGTAGGGGCAACTTTTTAGAGGGCTATGTATGTTGCTTTCAAAGAATTCATTGATCTATTCATGGTTATTTATCAAGATGACTTAACTTCCTACTCAAAAAAGGCCATTGATCATTGTGATCACTTGGGTAAGATTTTTAACAGAGCATTGGAATATGGTGTCTCACTAAACCCCAAGAAGTGCCATTTTGCATTCAGAGAAGGGAAGTTGCTGGGACATATAGTATCTAGAGAAGGGGTAAGAATAGACCCTGAGAGAGTGGAAGCAATTCAAAAGGTGATTGCTCCAAAGAACTTAAAATGTGTGTAATCTTTCTTAGGAAAGATTAACTTTGTTACAAGATTTATAGTAAATTTTGCACAAATTGTGAAGCCTATTGTCAAATTATTAAATATGGATGCCAAGTTTGTTTGGAATGAAGAAGCCCATTAGACATTTGGAAAAATAAACAAAGTAGTACAAGAAGCCCCAGTTTTGAAGTCTCCTAATTATACCAAATATTTCTATTTTTTTTCATTTGCATCATTCCATACAATTGCTGCTATTCTCCTTCAAAAGGATGAACAAGGATTTGAACATCCCATAGCTTTTTACAGTAAATCCTTCTAGGCTACAGAACTTAACTATGAAATAATGGAGAAGTAGGCTTATGCATTGGTAAAGACTGTGAAATCATTCAGGCCCTATTTTTTTTGTGCTAAGGTGCAGGCTTATGTTCCTCATTCAGTAGTGAAGGATATCCTTACACAGTCAAAGGTAACTGGCAAAAGGTGTAAGTGGATTACAAGAATTCAAGAATTCAATCTTGAGATCAATATCACCAAATTGATAAGAGGAAAAGGCTTGGAAAAGCTCATGATAGAGGAGAACCTAGATTTAGTACATTTAAATTAGACAAAAATACATGACCAAGCCATTACTAGTATAGAAAGGCAACCATATTATACTGATATTGTTTTCTTTCTCAAAAATGCTAAGTGTCCTGATCATTTGTTTGAAAATCAAAAGAGGAATCTGAAATTGCAAGCCCAAAGGTACATTCTGATCCAAGGTGACTTGTTTTTGAAAGATAAGAATGGTGTACTATTGTTGTGCCTTGATATATACCAAGCTAAGAAAGTCTTGACTAAGATGCATGAAGGAGAATGTGGAGGTCACTTTGCTGCTAAAACCACTGCCCATAAAATTTTAAGGGTAGGGTATTATTGGCCTACCTTATTCAAAGATATGTACATACATGTCAGGAAACGTGAACCATGTCAAAGGTTTTCTAGTAAACTAAAAATTTGCAGGTGCTCTATTACTGAATCTAGTGAGTACTAATGTTCTGTTTTCTATGTGGGGGATTGACTTTATTGGTGAATTTCAGGAGAAGTCAAGTGCAGGGCATAGTTGGATATTAGTTGCCACAAATTACTTTACTAAATGGATTGAAGCTATCCCCATAAGGAAAACAAAAAACAAGGTGGTTACTGATTTTCTCTTGGAGAATGTTTTAACCAGGTTTGGTGTGCCTAGTAAATTAGTAATGGACAATGCTATGAGTTTCAGATCAGAAGAAATGACAAGTTTCTATGAAAGGTATGGGATTATAATATCATACTCATCCCCATATCACCCACAGGATAATGGAAAAGCTAAGTCTAGCAATAAAAGCATATTGAAGATACCGAAGATGACTCTGGAACAAAATAAGAGAACATGACACACAAAATTGAAATTAGCTCTTTGGGCTGATATGGTAACACTCAAGAAGGCAACTGGTAAGTCTCGTTTTGAGTTAGTATATGGTTTACAATCGAGATTGTCAATTAACAATCTATTACCAGTATGCCAATTTATACAAGAAGAACATTTAGATGTCTCTAATAATATGCAAGATAGAATGACATAGTTGATTGAATTGGATGAAGGAAGGAGAAATAGTCAAAGAGAAAACATAAAATTACAACAAAAAATGAAGTATCTATTTGATAAGAGGGCTACTGAGAGAAAGTTCCAAGCTGGTGACTTAGTGCTCCAATGGAATGCAAGGGCAGAGGACAAAGGTAAACACAAGAAATTTGAGTCTTTATGGCTAGGACCTTTTATTGTTTCATAAAATTTTGGTAAAGACTCATATTTATTGAAGAATACGGAGGCAGAAAGCTTTGAGCTGCCTATGCATGGGAAATTCTTGAAACCTTTCTTTTAAGTAAAGATCAAAGCAATGCACAAGTGAATATGTATCATATGTAAATCTTTCCCTTTTGTTTGTAAAGTTCTATAAATATTTCCCTTTCTGCTTTAGGTTTTGCTCTATTTTTTGAAAGGGTATATAACTAGAGATTCTGTGGTTCTTTTCCATAAACTATGTTTAGTCAATCCTCATTAGAGCCACTGTTGGTTGTATTCCCAGTTCTAGTCTGTTTGCCAATTTTTTGTGGTCCTCATACTTGTTTCTTGCCTAAAAATAGAAGTCTCAGTTTATTTTTCATTTCTCTGTTGAAATCTTTAGGTTTTCAGGTTAGAATCCATGTAAAATTACAAAGCCTCAAAACCCTAGGTCTTGTTTTATAGGAAAAAATGAGAAAAAACCCTAAGATGTTTATCACTTCTATTTTAGCATTACTTTTTGGAATTCACTTAAGTCATGTGTTGAAAAGCTCGATCACCTAGTCACGTAATCTGGATGGCATATTTCTTTTTCCCTCAACATTTGGTGATTAGCTTGTGTTGGGATGTCTCTCACAAAATTAGAATATTCCTTTAGCTTTAAGAGAATTGGTGGAGGTCTTCATGTCGCGCAGTCACTGAATGAGAAAATAGGTTAGTAGTTTGTGAAAGGGCCCACAAATAATTCGTAGTGTCGTGAGAAAGATCAGCAGTTAGTGGTTCATCATGAGACTTGGCAATTTATTTATGTCACATGATCGCTAGATTGGTCTGCAGTTAAGTAAGCAGTACAAGGCTCATGTCATGTAGTCTCTAGAAAGAATGGTGGTTAAGTGAAATTTGCTGAGACTTCGTGACTAACCATATGTAGTTTGAGATGAAACACAGTCGAGTTTCCACCAGATTGAAATGTTGAGTCGTCTTTCCATTCACCAATGCAGAGATGAGTGATAAATAAGACACGTGTCCAAAGGTGAGTTGATTAAGGAGCTTGTCACATGGTCTCCAAATGGAAAAAGACTATTCACCAATTAAGAGACTAAGTATAAAGGTCTTTGTTGTCGCGTAGTCTCTAGAGAATTTAAGAGTATGATAGATTACTCAGCAATTTAGAGAGAGCCATTAGATGTAATGATTAAGAGATCCTATGGTGGTCGTGAAGTCTCTAAAATAAAAGGTCCCAAAGGAAAAGGTACTCGTGACTCAGAGATAAGGGTATGTTGCGTAGTCTCCAGATGAAACAAAGGGTAAAGTGATTTTCGCATTGTCTCTAAAGGATTTGACACTTAACATGAATCATTCGGCAATTAGGTGACTAAGGGTAGTCATAGGGTCTCATAAAAGAAAGTGAACACTCAGTGACTAAGAAATAACCATGAAAGCTAAAGATGATTGTCAGTCAAAGAGTCTCCAAAAAAGATATGAATTAGTTTTAACATCCAGCGACTTTGATTTGCACAGTCGCATGATCACCAGAAGTAACTTTAGTTAACCAAGATGGGGAAAGTTACATAGTCACTGAATCTCTAGAAGAATCAGGGGTTAAGGACTTGGGTCAGCGACAAGAAGATTATAAATAGTTGTGTACTCGCTAGATATGAAATCATAAGAAAAGGCGGCAGTGGTTGACATGAAAATATGAATCATTCAGTGTCCAATGAATAAGCTTGAATATTGATTACTATGTAGAAAAGGTAGCTAAGATGTATGACAAAGAGCCAATCACATAAAGACATGTCATCTCCTTTGAATTTTATAAGGTTTTTCTGAGGATTCAGATATATGAATTTGATTTTCTATCACATTCATGGAACTACAGCTAGGTTTTCAATTAATTCCACAGCATGTTGAATTGGTGATTTTTAAAATGATGAGTTGTGTACTTGGAATTGTTACCATAAAGAGCTGATTGAAAGTTCTTTTTAACTTATCTTGTTTTCAGAGCGAAGAAGTGCTAGGTATTCTGAGAAGAGAAAAGAAATTAGAAGGTTGCAGAGTTTTCCATTGATTAAAAGGATTTGAATTTCTGAGAATTGTGCACAAGGGAGTAAAGTGAGTCTTGGAAATATATTTGTTTGAATATCGATAAAGGAGAAGGGATTAAAACACATCAAACATGAGTAGAGAAGTTAGCGTGGCTTCAACCACTGGGAGAAGTGAAGAGGCAGATGAAGAGGCAAAGGGAAAATGAAATTACTCTGATGAATTCCTTAGATTGCTTCCTAGTTCAACTCAGAACAAAAGAGAAAATGCTAATGTGCTTACAGATGACTACTACAACATAAAAGATGCTGATACTCCAGGAACAACAGGTTTTTCCCTTTTTACTTATTTTTACAAGAATTCTGATAAAGCCATCCCAGTATCAAACCCTTGGACCTGTGGCTTGGCAAGGTTAATTGTTCCTGATGTCTACATAGATGTAGATTTCTTCTTAGTTGTCACCAGCCATTATGATGTCTTGTCTAAGATAATTAAAAGGAATGATGGCATTACCCTGCTCATCCTTAACAGAAATTCATTTATCCAAGCTTTTGGCTTGTATAGTAATATGTCTACCAGGATTGACATCACTAAGAAAGAACAGAGGTACAGTTTGAAGCCTGGTATTGCTAGGGGATAGTTGCAGAAACATATGCTTAAGGAGGTGCAAAAATATCTTGATCCTATGTCTGGGACAAGCTCTTATTACTTCAAGGACTTGCATTTGGACATTAAGTACATCGCATATGCCCTCTGTAGAGTGCTAGGGATAGATGGGGAAGTGGATAAGATAAATGTCAGGATGTTGATGATGGTGCTAGACTTAGAGGAGGTGCATTCTAGCACTAGCTATGACTATATTCACCATATTATTGACAAGATGCATGAGGGATTTATAGAAACTCAGAAGAAGATGGAGGACCCTGAGGAGAAAGAACCCAAGTAATGTAAGTAATTTGATCCCTCAGAGGTTTTATCAAGATGGACCTAATCCTATCTAGTTCTGGGTAAAGATTTGGAATTATACATCTAGGGATTGTGATTACTGTGCATTTCAAAATTGGATTGTGTATCCAATAGTACAAAGCCTGGGCATCAACAGGAGAAGGATCCCAATTATGGTTATGCAACTGCTAAGGCTAGTGAATACTTAGATAAATGGGAGGGAGACATAATTGGGGAGATTTCTTCTTAGAAGAGAACTATACCATAATAAGGGTATATGGATGTATACATACACCTCATATCTTTCCTTACCATGTGCCAACAAGAGTAGCTTCCATGGAATTTATATTGCAATTATTATTAACAGATAATGAGCACTTTGTACCACATAGGAAGGGGACCTTAACCCCTAGACAGTTTCGAATTTCAAATTTTACTATTGGCAAAGGTGCCATTGATTCAGTCAGCCAGTGGTTGGAAAGTTGCAGAATGGGGGCAGCTTCATATAGATACATTGATCCTGAAGGCTTCATGGCAAGAGTCAAAAAATTATATACTCCCACAATCCCCAATACAAATGTCCATTGTGAATGTATTGAAGAGGATGCAACAAGAAATATTCTTGATGAAGATGAGATCAAGACAAGGAGAACAAGGATTCAGGAGTTGCTGAACGTTGAAAGACAAATCAAAAGAAATGGGCTAGCTTTTGTGTGTTTTTACCATAATCTGCCATATTTTGACAGAATAAAAGCCATGATTGATAATTATTATGTGCTTAGTAATTATTATGTGCTTAGTGAACAACTTGAGACTGTTCTTGATAAGAAAGGTGCCCAGGGGCCAGATCATTTAGAATCTGGATATGATAGTAGTAGTGACAATAATTATGCCCGTCCTACTAGATATGTTCAACCTCAGCAAGATGTTGCTAAGATACCATAGTTGTAGGGAGCTGAGGGCCACATTGTTGAATTAACAATGGCCACACAACCTGATGATATAGAAGAGCCTTTTCCCAAAAGGCAGAAAATGGAAGTAGGCCAGCCTTCAGTTGAGAAGCAAGAAAAGAAAAAAGATAAAGCAAGTGCCCTAGTGCCTGGAAATAGGTTATATGACCATAACCTAAGAAAATTGATTAGGCAAGGCAAGAAAAAATAGCAAGAAAATTGGTGGAATTGCCTCTTAAGGCTTGTGTTGATGAAAGGCTGATACATCAACAACAATTTTTGAATGATGCTAACTTTTTCAAGACTGAGGAGTTTAAAGACTTCCTGAGGTGGTACAAGAAAGAGAAAATTAGAGCTCAGTTGACTATTGATGGGGAAGAGACAATAAAAAATGAGGCCCTAGTGGCCCTACAATCATATGACCCAGACACTGAGGACATCTTGCCTGATGAGGCTAGCAAAATGGTATTGAGTAGTGGCATGTTATTGGCTGAGGGTTGGGACTTGGCATCTGCTTTCATAATTGATCAAATAAGAATGTAGCCTAATCTGAAGATGGCCAGTGAGCTACAAATGGGAGATGTGATCAAAGGATTTGGATATAGCCCAAAGTCTCAGGCTTTTGCAATGTGGAGTCTTTACCCAAAGGATCAGAAACCTCAGTTGGTAAACATTCAAGAAAAAATGGTAGGCAACCAAATGGTATGGTCAGTGCAAAATACAGGGGATTTGGAAATATCCCAAGTCATGACACATTGGGCACACCTAAATGAAGACAAAACTAAACAGCTATCTGATAAGTGTAGCACATTGATAGAAGAAACAAGTGCATTGGCCAAAGATCATAAATTGTGACACATCAAAATACACCAGTAAGGATAGGTAATTGAAATATTATTGAAGGAATTAGAAGCAAATCCTGAGATGGTATATGTGCCTGCTCCACAACCTTTGCAAATTGAAGATAAGGAAAAATTAGAAGAAGTGGTTGAAAAGGATGATATAGGAGAAAAGAAGAATGAAATTGCCTTGAGTGCATTAAGGGGAATTTTACAACGTAGGATTGAAGGCTTGAAGGATAAGACTGATGTTGTCCTTAATGCTTATAATAAATTGCCAGCTTTGCATACAAAGGTAATGGGGTATCTTGCTATTTTGATCCCCTATTTTACCAAGTGGTCTACCAGGGTGTAGTTGTTTGAAAAGATTGCATGTTTGCAAACCCTAAGATCAGATTTGCCTGAGATAGTGACAGAGGTGGAAGATGAGATCAAAAAGGTCAATGTTGCTCTCTCATTCTTCAAGGGCAAATTGAATCAAATAGAGATTAAATTAAGTCTCTTTTCTGTAGATTTTAATAGATTTATTCCTTTCCTAAGAGGTGAAGATTATTAGGTAAAGGCCTTAGATGCCTGGAGGAATGAGTTTGATAGAAAAATGCCTAATAATGAGGCATTTATTGTGGGACCAGATTTGGATGTTGAAGGATTCAATAAGATATTAGATGAAGCCTTTAAGGAAGTAAATGACATTAATAAGTTTTTAATGGATGTTAAGGGAATTACTGATGTTAGATGGGAGCAACGAAAGGCACAAGTATAGGCTACTCAAGACTTCAAGTGGCCAACAAATGATGAAGTGACAACATTGGAATTGATAACTAGGCCAAAGAAGAAGAAGACTGTAATTGAAGAGGAAATTCTAGATGAGGAGTAGAAGGGAACACTTGGGCGCCTGACCAATGAGCATAGGGAGGTTAGCTATAAATAGAGATGAGTGTAGGTTAGCCTATAATGGAAGTCACTCAGTCTTAATATAACCATCAGAAGCTATCCTAAACATTGTTAGACAAAGGCACTGGTTTCCAGAAGAGACAAAGAATATCAGATCTACATCCTCTATTTTTTTCCTCCCACCACTTCTAAATTCTCTTATTTTGTCTTTTTTCTGTTCTTTTAGGGTTAGGTTCCTTAAACCATCTGAAGCTTGTTGCATCCTAAAATAAAGGATTCAAATATGGTTAAGGACCTATATATAGGACCAAAGTTGTAATTCTAAAATAGGGGATGAAATATAATCTAAGACAGACTTTTTGATTTATGTCTGTGTTTTGAGCTTTTAAGCCTTTATATGTGCTTGAAGCAGAATATATGAATAAAAATATAGTGTAGTTTTATTCTACATTGTTGTTGTCTCTTTTCTTATTGTATGCACTCTTTTATGTTTGATTTGTAAGGAATATTAAACATATGGCTATAAGGTAGCTATTTAATTATTTGCAAAGTTCTTCTAAAGGGAGAATTAAACTTTGTGAGTACTTTTAGAGAGTACTACAACAATTGAGGATTTGATACAATATTGTAGAAATGATAGGATAGGTTTGTAAGGCATTTTTATCTGAATTGTATGTAGGTAGTAAGGCATCCTACAATATTCTTGTTCATACTTTTATGTGGATTTACATCTTTTGACTCTATTGCCCAAAGATAGGCACTGGTCTAAAGTTTGTCAAGTGATTCATCATCATCCAAGCATTAAAAACTATTTAAATCAATCATTTTTAGAGTATTTTGGTAAA
>MU228416.1:954186-1003068 GCA_018584345.1 Thuja plicata | reverse complement strand
ATGGGGTGTCATCATTTGCATTTCTTGTACTAGCACCTTCAGTGTTTGTGGCTTTTACCCACATCTTGTTTCTCATTCTTTTGATGTCATCAATGGTGTTTCCATTTGGATGAGTATTTGTGTCTGTTAATCGGTCTTTACAATATTTTATCACATGTCCAACTTTATGACAGTGTAAACATGCCATTCCTAGATTGGACCATCCTCTTGACCTTCTGGTCCATTTTCTCATACAGTTTGCAGAAATATGTCCATACCTTCCACATGATGCAATCTGCCCGTGTGTTATATTCCAAAACATATGAGTTACCTTCTCTAGTTGGTTTGTAGCTTTTGTCACTTTCTTTCTGAGTCCAAGCTTTGTTGTTCTTTTCCCAGCATATAGGTTTTTGTCTTTGGATTTATCACTTTGGATCTGCACTCATGTGCCTTGTGTCCTTTCTTTTGAGATTTATAACAATTACCAATAAAAGTAGATTGTGCTTGAGAAATACCTTTTGTTTTGCTTCTGCAAATGTTTGAGGTGTGGCCTGGTTTTCCATAGTGATTTCATGACAGCTTCTTGGATCTTGGGGTTGTGAAAGCATTCCTTTTATCAGATTGATTAGAGGAATCTCCATTCTCTTTGTACCCTAATCCTGTGTAGTTGTTGACTCTTCTTTGTCCATCAAGAAAATCATCCATCTGTTTGTTTCTATCCTCAGCCTTTTTGATCAATTCATTGTGTTGATTCTAGACTTTGATTTCATACTTCAATTTATCATTCTCTTCTCTTAGCTCACCAATGATCTATATTCTTTCAATGAGTTTTTTATTTAGTCTATTTTCTTCTTGGCTCATAAGAATAATTTGGTTGGTGACCTCATGGTGATGCTCAGTGAGTCTTTGAATCTCTAATTCTTTTTCTTGTAGGTTTTCTGTAATTTTCCTCTTGTCATCAATAGCTAGTGTTCTTTCATTTTCAACTTTTCTTGCATCATTCATAACATCAATCATTTTTACCATTTGAGTCTCTTGACACATTTGTAGCATCCTAATTTGATCTGTTAGATGTAGATTGATCTCCTACATACTTGTTATCTCTTCAGCTAATGCATTTGAAGCTTTGTTCATTAATGATTCTGCTGCTTCAAAATACTCTTGTATTTCCATTTCTTTGTACTCTTTCTCATTCAACCTAGTTGCCATAATCTGTCTTTCATCAAGAGGTTTTCTTAGCTTTATCTTCGCCTCCTTATACTGCTCAAAGTTTATTTGCATCTGTAACTGCTCATTCTCAATAGTCATGTCTAATCTGAACTTATCCATTGCTTTGATCTTTTCTCTCAAGTCTTTAAGCTTTTCAAGAGAGAGACTCAGCTCTGATACCAATTTTTGGAATTATATTGAGATAATTTGTACTGAGAGGGGAGGGGTGAATCAGTACCACTAAAAATTTTCTTGGTTAGCCCATTAATCCTTAGTCATCAGTTTGTAAAATAACTTATCCATTTGTTCATCTTTCTTTATGTATATGAAATCATATCATACATTCCATTTGATGTGTAACAGTAAAAGAAACATACATGAAATTTGATAACACATAACACAAGATATGGTATCGTAGAAAACTTCTATTAAGGAAGTAAAAACTGCAGTGGGGATTGTTACCCACAAAACTTCACTATCTACATATAAGAAGAGCTGGTTAAGGCTTACAATTTGGTCACTTCTGATGACCTACCCTATTAGGAGTATTATAGTGGAGACCTGTTAAGATCTACTTTGTTTAAAGCTTTAGCAACACTATTAAGTGTGCACTCTGTTAAGAGATTTACAAAGGATGGTTAAGTCCACCTTCTATAAAAGGATTTTAGATGCAATGCACTTGTTAGAATGCAACTACATAAGTCTTTGATCTAATGATAAATGAAATCTTCAATTTCTGATAAAATAGATGCTATGAAGCTCCAAAAATACTATTAATCATCCTTCCATGATTGAGTATTACCTTTATCTGCTTGTCGGTAGCCTCTGTGTGTTCTTGTTAACTAATGTATTATGTTTATGCTCTTTGCATGAATTCTGCCTTCTTCTCCTTAGATTCTCTTCATGGCTATCAATTATTAGGAATTCATGTACTCACAAATGAGTACAAGCATCTATTTATACTAATCTAGGCTCAATTCTTCATTCATGCATTTACACGTTAACTCTAGATTTAAGATATACAACTTGATCTTGATCTGTAGTTAGATATGCTTTAGATCTATTAGGATGCTTTAAATCATTTACATAAAGAATGCATGACCATATAATATTATTTAAAACAAAAATAAAACTCTATAAATAGATTTACATTTCTTTAATCGATGTGTAAAACTCAGATCCACAATTTGCGGGTTATTGATCTGTCTGTCGGTTCTGATGGTCAGTTTTCTTGATCGTTAATGTTCCTTCTTGAACATTTCATTGGGTATGCTTGTCTATTCCTATTGGGTTGATTCTATAAATTGTGTTTCCGGTAATGCTTGTGTTCACCGATAATGCTTGTGTTCGCCGGTGAAGCTTATCACATTTATACTTAGCATTTTTTCTCAAAAATTCTTTGTGCTGTCGGGTATTCTTGCATTTCACCAGTACTGCTTATGGTTCACTGGTGATGCCTATTTTCTGCTGGTAATGCTTTTTGATTGTGTTTTTCCTCTGAGTATACTAATGGAAAAATAATGTCATCAGGTGCAGGGGATGGGGGTTAAGTCACAAAAAGACTAGATGAAGAAGGTCGATGAGAATCCTATGTTAGCATTATTGGAGGGGTAACTTGGCCCTTTTTCTTACCCTATAAGGTGGAAATCACCTTATCCTTTTCAATGGACTTCAATACCTCCTCATTGTATGCCTTCAATGTATTCTCAAAATTTTTAGTTAGGATCAAGATCTCCTCATCTCTTTTTTTTTCTACCTCTAAATTAAACTTTGCAACCTCAAGAGTGGTGGTAGCTAGCTGTGTTTCTAATGTATCAGAGACCCTACTTACAATAAGGATACTCACCTATTCATCTTGATAATCTTAATTGTTCCTCCTAGGATCTCTTTTCCTTAGGTGCCACATGACAAGGTTTGCATGATCCTCACTAAACTTTACTCCTTTGGAATCTTGTTTAGCTTCCAACTTAGTAGCGTAGATATTCTTGGTCTTTTTCCTCATTTCATCAAGAAAAACAACATCTGCAAGATCCCACTCTGGGAGTAGTAGTACTCTTTCCCTTTGAACCAATGCTCTTCCTTGCTCAAGAGTCATCTTTTCAAATCTATAGATCATCTCTAATTTGATCTCGTTTTCAATCTCTTCATAGCTCCTCTTAGGTTGCTCAAATTTATTTTGTTGGCATTTTCTTTTAAACTCATATATATGAGTTCTCCATAAAAATTGCAAGAATGCTTGAGTCTTAACAAACTTATCATCAGAGAGAAATTGATTGCTAGCTTTTAATGTCAAAGGATCCAATTCCTTTCTAGCATACTCTGCTACAGTTAGGTCTAAAGTTGCATTTTTAGGGATTTCAGGCATACCTTCCTGTAGCTCTTGAGCTATGACAACTATTTTCCAGGCATTACCCATATGCGCTAGTTGCTCTGCCACAAATTGCTTGTCAATGTACAATGCAGATTGTGAAGGAGAGTACACATCTGCCTATCGCTCTTGTTGTTATCCTTCTACCTTTTAATTCTTGGTAGAAGGTTTTGATTGAGTACTAGGATACACTGGCCCTTTTCTTTTTGGCTCTAAAATCTTCTTTGTTTGAGGCAATACAGCCTTATAACCTTTTCTCTGATATACCACATATTTCCCAGAAGGAACATTTCTAACTAGAGCTATTCTACTCATCATAGCTTATTCCCTTTCCAGCTCAATTTGTATGATATTTTCCCTTTTTTTGATTCAATGATTCCATGATGCCTTCAAACATTTCCATTAGAGAATCTATTTTCTTAGCCCAAGGTTAGAATACCTTCGATGGGTCATACAATTTGTCAAAGTGATTTACAAAGTCCAGGCTCTTCTTGTATGCAAGCCATATTTCTTTCCTAATGGGTAGCTCCATTATGTCAAATTCATTTATGATAATGTCTTCATGAAAGTTTAATTGATGGTTCAATACCAGGCACTTTGTCTTTTCTTTGAACATACCTATAATAAAAGCCTTAGGATCAGCACACCTGGATAAAGCTATGGTTAATGGTAAGGGGCCATAAATTTGTGCATGTGTGACCATCCTCCCTTTGTAATAATAAATTGATGGGCTATTGTAACAGTAGGAAAAATATTTCCTCTCCCCTTTCTAGTCAATGCCTCATCCTGCAAGCCCCCATTTTGTCTGATTATCTCAGCCAATCCCAATTTCACAGGCACTCTGTAAAGCAATAAATAAGGGATTCCCCTAAAACCATATACTCTAAAAAATATGGAGACTGGATACAACATGATATCTCCCCAATTGTGTGCAATTTTAAACTTTTGATTATAATCCTAAGGTCTCAATAATTCTAACAGTGATATAGGTATCCTAGGATCATCATCCAACAAAAGATTCTTGATTCTGGTAGCAAAGCATCTATCAAAAGTAATATAACTTGCCTCTTGATTATCCCAAGTCATATCTCCATTCCATAGTTGCACTAGCATTTTTTCATCATCTTTGATCTTGACCAACTCCATCTCCTTTTCAAAAAATCCTACCCCCTTGAATAACAAAATGTACATTAGAAAAGAATACCAAGTGAAAGGCTTAGTGACCTTTTTGGCTTGGATTCCTATCAAGCCTTCATGTATCAAGTCTACCACATAATGAGTGAAATCAAAGGTCCTTTCTAGATGAGGGTGTAAAATATGTACTACCATGTACATATAGTGGATCGACATCTCCTTTTCTTGATCATCACCCAAAATTTGACATAGGGCCCTGTAAAATCCTATGGCCTTTGGAGAAAAGTAGTCTAACTTGAATGACTCCTTGGTATTTTTACCTACAACAACCAAATCTCCAATTTTGTTAAAACAATCTATCAAGGGCCCATTTTTTAAATAATCCCTTTGAGCTTAGTAAATCGCTGTGAATTATTTGAAATCAATAATATCCGTAGGGCTATTTTCATCATTTAATTTAAAGACATTTTTAATTTCATTAGCAGTTATCTTGACCATATTGTATCCATTTTTGTCCCTGATTACCTTGGCTATTTTATCATATTTATCAGCCAATCTCATTAATAAATCTATATCCCTAAAAACCCCAGGCATGACCTATTTACCTACATCAAATTGCCATACATTACTATTTGGGACACAAGCATGTCTTTGACTGAAAAGCATCCTAAATAGTTCTAGACCCACCATTCCTATATCTGCATCCCTGGTCCATTGCTCTAGATCATACAGACTATCACCAAGCTTGACTCGTGGGTTCTTGGGAATCATCTCTTTTTCTTGAGTTGGATTGTTGGTTGACTTAGGAAATTGTTGTAAAAAATCATCATAGACATTTCTATCTTGATAATTTTCCTTGCTCGAGAACTCTCTCCTAGGTGGTATTTCTTAATAGAAGCTCTACAGTTTTAATAATTTAGCAATATGACAAGATGGACAAACTGTGAACCCTAGTAACTCTTTAGAATTTAAGAGAAAGACTAAAAACACACCAGAAAATTACCCGTTCTGCAAACAGCTCTGAATTTGACCACTACAACTTTCATTTTTGCTCCGTAACTCAACAGTTGTGTCGACAAAAAAAAGAAAAACTAAGTAAATAACAATCCCATCACTGGTGAGCAATCAGAACAAAGAACAATCCCTTGTAAAACCTACTTTTACTTAATCAGAACAATCCCATCACTGGTGAGCAATAAATTTTACTTCAAAGCACACATGTTTGACATTACTTCAGTCCACTTTAAACTCTTCATGGTTAACGGTTCAAAAACATTGAAGTGGTATCTTTGAGTTATGACCATTGATTCCAACATATTTCATTGCATCTGATGGCTTATACAAGTCTTTCGTACACAATACATGTGTCAAGTTGTCGCTTTCCCTTGAAGACGAGATCTTCACTATTAGTGCATATGAAATAAATGACAATCGTCGATTGAAATCTTACATAAGCTTTGTCTTGTTTACTTCCGTAATTATTTGGACCCACCTGGGACAGATGTCAAGTTGTCACTTTCCCTTGATGAGTAATTCAACCGCATCTTCACCATAAGGCTTTATGCCAGTCATTAGATTAAATCTAACTTGTCCTCCTTTTATCTTGACCTTTATGACAACACTCTGGCCTGCCATATTCCACGTGGCTTTACGGTGCGTTGCCTTGATAGTTATTTCATGTGCATCTTTGTTATGAGGGAAAGTGACAGCCATTAGTTTAAGCCAAACAACATGACACTTAATGGGTTTTACAAATTAAGAGGACTTAGGACTTTAGGGAAATAAATATGATCATGGGGTTAGACAATGCCAACTTGATAAAATGACCACTTAAAAATGAACCCATTCGACAAGAGTTAAGTGAAAAAGCAATGTGAAAATACAAGACATTTCAACACTCAAAGCTTTTAAAACCAAAATTACATTGGGATACATGAAACAAGGTTTTTTTTTATCATTTTCAACTAGGTCAAGGTTTAGAATAGAAATTGCAGTTGCATGAGAAAAAAATTTAAACATGATCAAACCTTTGGATAAGATGAAAAATAGGAGACTTTAGAAATCTTACAAGGGACAGTTCAAACATGAAATAGCACCAACAGTGGCTCTCTCTAAGGATGTTTAAATACTGGTTAAAACAGAACCATAGATCTCTAGGGGAGCAGACCACAAACTAGACCAAACTAAAACTAGAAACAAACACTCAACAAAAAGGAAACACGGCTAGACATATAATACATACTACTGTGCATGGAAAAGAGAGGTTAATTATAGAAATTTTTTAGGAATTGTCCATGCACTGGCAATTCTTGTTGTTCATCATCCAGACTCTTAAGGAGATAAAAATATTTTCCAACGATCTGAGATATAAAAAAAGGCCCTATCCATAATGATTCAAACTTTTTGTGTTTACCTTTGTCTTAGCTGGTATTCCATTGTAGTACAAAATCACCAGACTCAAAATTTCTCTCATCTGCCCTTCTGTCAAAAAGATATTTCATTTTTTGTTGCAATTTAATGTTTTCTCTTTGGCTTTCTCTCCTTATTTCATCGAATTCTACTAGTTGAACCATCCTTTCTTCCATAGGTTAAGAAACTTCCATTTCTTCATCTTGGATAAACTTATAAATTGGGAGCAAATTATTAATAGGCATTCTTGATTGAATACCATAAACCAATTCAAAGGGAGATTTTCCAATGGCTTTATTGACAGTGATCCAATCAGCCAAGAGGGCAAGTTTCAATTTAACATGCCAGGCTCTCTTATTCCCTTCCAAAGTCTTTTTCAAAATTTTCAAGATACTCTTGTTGCTGGACTCCGCTTGACCATTGGCTTGAGGATGGTATGGGGATGAATAAGACATAACAATTCCCATATTAGAGTAGAAATCAGTAAATTCTTCAAACCTAAAGCACATGGCATTATCCATTACCAAATCTTGTAATTACATTATCCATCAAAAAATCAATTACCACACCACTCATTGCTCTTTTGGTTGGGATTGTCTCCACCAATTTTGTGAAATAATTAGTTACTAGCAAAATCCAACAATGCCCCCCACTTGATTTCTCAGTAAACTCTCCTATAAAATCCATTCCCCACATAGCAAAGGGAGCCTCTGCTACTACATGGTTTAATAATAATGCTCCTGAATACTTCATCTTACTTGAGGACCCTTGGCATGGCTCAAATTTCTTGACAAAAGTGTAAGCATCTTGAAACAAAAAAGGCCAATAATATCCAGCCCTTAGATTTTTATGATCTTTTGACCTAGCCGAATAATGGCCTCCACAGATTCCAGCATGCATTTCCTTCAATACCTTCTCTGATTGACCTTTGTCAAGACAGTAATAGGATCCCATCTCTATTTTTCCAAAACAAATCTCCATGCAAAAAAACATATTTCTGAGCTTGCAATCTCAAACTCCTCCTTTGGTTGTCATTCAAATCATCTAGACATTTAGCATTTTTTAGAAAATACACAATTTTAACATACCAGGGTTGCATTTCAATACTTGTCAAGGAATTCTCATCAGTATCAACACTATTAACTTGGACCAAATCCAAATTTTATTCTATCATCAACTTTGCCAATCCTATCCCCCTCACTAATTTGGTGATATGGATGTCTAGATCAAACTCTTGAATTTTATTTATCCATTTACACCTTTTCCCTGTTACTTCATTCTGAACCAAAATGTCCTTGATAGCAGCATGAAGAACATATGCATTTATTTTTGCACATACCAAATAAGTCCTAAAATCCTTGACTGCCTTCACCAGAGAATATGCTTGTTTCTCCATCAACTGATAGTTTAATTCAGCTGACTGTAATGACTTGCTAAAAAATGCAATGGGATGTTCAAATCCCTCAGCATCTTTTTGTAATAAGATTGATGCAATAGTATGGAATGAAGCAAAAGTAAACAAAGAAAAGGGCTTTGTGTAATCAAGGGATACAAGGACTGGTGCTTCTTGAATAGCTTTCTTTATTTTTTCAAAGGCTAACTGAGCCTGTTGGTGCCATTCAAACTTTACATTTTTCTTCCGTAATTTGACAATAGGTTTAACCAATTCTGCAAAGTTGGCAATAAATCTTCTTACGAAATTGATCTATCCTAGAAATGACTGTATGCCCTTCAATTTTTTGGGAGGAAGTACCTTTTGAATAGATTCTACCCTTTCAAGGTCTATTGTGACTCTTTGTTTTGACACTGTGTCCTAAAAGCTTCCCCTTAGTGATAGCAAAATGACATTTCTTTGGGTTTAAGGACACCCCATATTCCAATGATTTTATAATCAACTTTTCCAGATGATTGCAATGATCCTCTTCTCTTTTTGAGAAGGCTATCAATTCATCTTGGTATACTACCATTAGAACATCTATAAGGTCTTTAAAAGCCACATCCATAGCCCTCTAAAAAGTTGCATCAGCATTCTTTAACCCAAAAGGCATGCGAGCATATACATAAGTGCCCCAAGGAGTAGTAAATGTTTTCTTGAATTGTTCTGATTCCTTAACCAGCACGTGGTTGTACCTTGAAAATCTATCCATCATAGACAATAGGTCACAGCCAGTTACTTTATGTAACATAGCCTCCATGTTTAGCAGTCCATAATTATCTTTCAATGATGCTACATTTAAGTTTCTAAAAGAAACACACAGTCTTATGTCCCCATTTTTCTTTCTCATAGGAACCAAATTAGAAACCCAAGATGAATGTCTTATAGGTTGGATAATGCCTGCATCTCTCATTTTCATCAATTCTACTTGCATCTTGATAGCCAGTAGTGAATTAATAGGCCTTTGTTTTTTCTTGAAGGGTTTTACATTTTCTTTAAGAGGGATATCATGCTGGAAAAGATCTTTTCTATAAGCTTTGAGGTCCTCATAAGACCAGGCAAAAGCATGCTTGTATTTCTTCAACAATTTTATCAGATTTTGTCTCACATTACTATCCAATTTTTTACCAATGTAGACTAGTTGGGGAGATGTTTCAGATCCCAAATTAACTTCCTCCAAATCTCCCACCTTGGCATTGGACTTCTGAGTCATATAATTATCATTTATGCTGAACATGCCTTCCATTTCAACCAACCCTTTAGGAATGTGATTAGTATTCAATTGGATAACTTCTTGATCAAATATATATTCCTTACTGTCCACAACTGACACTAGAGATTCACAATCAATCTTCTGACCGTCATATTGGTCTACACACTAGTTAAACCTAAGAATATCATCATCCTCAGAAACTTGCCAATTATGAATATTGTCAAGAACTGTAGGCCTATTTTTTATTTCTACCATAGAAATGCTAGTAAGAGTAACATCATTATTTTTCAGGGAAACGTTTTCCATTAAATCTGCCATTGTGTTATTTGATCTCTCTACCCATAAGATATTGAAAGCATCAAAGAATTCCATCCTATCCCAGACAACATACTTATATAATTTTAGTATATCATCTTTAGCAGGATAATGTTCCTTAATTTGAGATATAATCAACTGGGAATCTCCATGGACTTTTAAACATTTAATACCATTCTTCATGACAATATCCATTCCCAAGATCAAAGCTTCATACTTAGTAGTATTTTTTTTGCATTGAAAAGTCAGCAGGAAAGAATACTTGAAGGTGATACCTGATGGGGAAATAAACAAGACTCCTGCTCCAGATCCTTCCCTTGAACATCCTCCATAAAAGTACATTTTCCATAGTCCATTTTGTTGCAACAACAATTCATCCACAATTGGGTCTGCATTTTTTAATTGTGGCTTGACTTTCTCAATAGTAAAATTCTCCATATCAATATTCACACAACAATTTAATTGGTCAAGTAAAACCACCTCCACCATAATAGATGATCGAGGTTCTCTGTACAACTTGACATCATTTCTATTTATAGGGATGGTTACATAGGATAAATCTAATTGCATCTTTCCTCCTACTACTATTTCCCATTGCCTTGATAAGAGCATGCCATAATATGGTTTAGTATCCACTACCACTATGCCCATTCTATAAGTTGCTTCACGAAAAGCAGAAATTTTCACCTCAATATCCTTTAATGTTCCTATGATAGGAACTTGCCTATTTTGTCTAGCATAGCATCTCCCAGTAAATGTAGTGACTTGGAGACCTAATTCCTTCATCACATGATAATACATCACATTTGCTGCTGCTCTAGAATCAATCATACAATTTTTTACCAAAAAACTATTTACCATTAAGGTGACATAAAATGGATCAACAGACAGCGGTTCTTGAGTTATTATATTTCCAATATAAATATTAGAAAATTCCTAGCTCTTTACTTTTCCTTTCACTCGTGGACCATCTTATCTAGTATCATTTGGTATCAAAGGTGTCTCCTCATGGTTGGGAACAAATACATCACCCATCCCTTTTAATAGTGCTAGAGCAACTTCTTTATGCTCTTTTATTTTCAGCATTTTCATAAGTGGGACTGAGACTTTCATTTGGGTCATAGCATGTTTCATGTCAAAAAGGGGCAATTCAGAGGACATATCACTCATCCTTTTCACTTTATTGGATTTATCATTTGGTTCTAATTCCTCTTTTGATACTTCCCCCCGAGAATGATCATAAGAAGATCCAACTTGCTTCCCACACTTATCATTGTTATCTTCCTTAGCATGAAAACCCTCAAAAACTTGAGGTGAGTATTTTCTGACATAAACAAGAGTAGGCTTGCCTTGAGCTGGTTTCACTATTCTATTTCTTAGGTTATATGAATTTCTTGCTTGTTTAATTGCTGCAACAGTCAGAGACCTATTTTCATCATCAGTGGGAGTCTTAAAATGAGAATGTGGGTTATCACTTCCCACTGTGTTAATATTTGTTTGGGGAACATTTTCATCCTGATCACTTTGATAGGTTAGATTTTTTAATTGATTTTTAAAATAAAAATGATCCCCTACACATGATTGATAAGAAGATGATGCAATATCAGAAAACCATGGATATAGTTTCTTTATTGTGAACATATTGATAACAGGGTCTTCCTGTTCTCTTTCTTCTGTTTGGTCAAACTGATCCTGATCTACTACACATTGATAGGAAGAGTGTGGCATATTACAAGAATCAAACTAGGGAGTGTTCTCAACATAGTTGGCACTGTTCCTTTTTAAGGGATCTAGGGTTTCCTTTCCCTTCGAGTTATCTTGCCCATCAGGGATCGGTTCACCATTATTCCAATTTTTCTTGTAGGGGTAATCCTTTAGGTTAGGCTATTTTTCAAATATTTGGTTAGGGTATTTATTATCACGGTATCCCCCTCTATCATTTTTATCTATTTTGGCATCAAGGTCTTTTACTACACTCACCAATTTATCCACTATGTCATCTTCTTTGACACTTTTATTGGCTGGTCCCTTCTCCTTCCAAAGCTTATTGTCTTCTCTCTTCCCCAATTTATCTGATGCTCTCCTATTGCTCTCAATGTCAATTTCTATTTTTTAAGAATCCCTTAAGGTCGTAGGGTTTTTATCTCTGAGTAAATAGGAAATTTTTCCATCAGCAACATTGATATGAGTGGTAAGGCACACTTCTTCATCTAACCTCTTGACTCAAGATCTTGGCCTTGAGGTCATTCCTTCTGGTCTCCGCTAAGAGCTCTTCCCTTTCTAATAGTAATTCATATATTTTTTGTCCATGTTTCTCCTCTGCTTCATCTATTTCCTTTTCTTGTTCTTTCTTTTTTCTCTTCAAAGTCACAATTTTGTCTTGCAATTTATCTGATTCATATGAAGTTGTTTCAGCAGTAGAGGTCTCTTCTGGTGGAGCAAGGTTTTCCTCTGCAAGGAAGAAACCTATATCAGCATTTTCTCTATCCCTGAAAGGATCAAAATTGGCATCAGCTCTGTAAGCATCAGCTGGCCCGCAGGTCCTGCATCTTCAGATGAAGATGATTTTCTTTCAGGGATGAGAATCTCCACCCTTCCCTTAGAATTATGTTGGGAATTATACTTGGAAGTGCCTCTCTTGGACCATTGCTTCCTTTGAGGTGTATGGAGTTCCTCTCCAACATTCATTTCAGGATTTTCTCTAAAGTATGATCTGGTATTCTTCCATCGACTCATCTTTCAAAATAGACAAATAATTTCAAAATATGTAAATGTGCCACACTGGAGTATACAAAGGTTAGAGTTGCCACCTCTTTTTAGAGGATAAATATATGTAAAGATCAAGTATCTTGCCCTGGTTCAGGTTTCCTCTTATAGAAATAAGCTAGAATGAAACTTTAAAATAAAGTTTGCTTGATAAATCCTCCCCTGGTAACTTCAAGAAAATGATTCTTCACTACCTACAAATATTTTCCATCCAGTGGATTCTCTTCTTGAAAATAGACAAGGAGTCAGATTAGAGATTTTAGGGTTACCAATTATTCCAACTAAGACAAGATTTGTATCATTTTTAGGACCAAGAATTTTAAACAGTGTGCCATGATAGACAAATAGATGAAACTTGCTTTAATGATTATGAGGAAAAACAAACTAATTCTCAGAACTACAAGGACAAACTCTCTTATGAACATGACTTTTAGATCATTACAAAATCTCCCCAGTAGAGTCAGCAATTTGTTGTGTGACTTGGATGGGAAAACTCAACTAAAATTTGATTCAATCAATAAAATACTAGAGATTATGATTTCTTCAACAAGATTTTTGCATCTTAATCCCCAATAGAGTCACTAATTTGTTAGCTCTTTTTCTTATAGGAATCAACAATACATCAACAATGCTTGACCTCTATTGCCAAAACAGATTGCTACATGGAAAAGGATAATTAACAATGATGAAATCCTTCTTCACTTCGAGCTCCACAAACTCAGGTGGGTGTACCTACTTACTGACTCACTGAATCACAAAGAATTTCATAGTGGATCAAGGAGTTATAATCCTTTTTCTTTTTAAGTTCTCTTAACTAGGAAGGATAACCTATTGATTCTCTCTTTATGGAATCACTAAAGTGAATTGTATTCAATACAATTAACTAGACATGTATTTGAGATAACAGAAAAATAAACATTGATTAATGTTAGATTGATGATAACAACCACTTGTCAGCACTTTGGCTAGTGCCTAATCATGGGTCATAGAGTCAAAATAAACACACATATATCAGGGATAATTAATTGAAATATTAACAAAACCTCAGATGGAATGCCTTACATACTATCCTCTCATCATCACACCCTTGTATCAAATTCCTATATAAGACCTAAACCTCTTTAATCACTTGCAAGATTTAAACTCTCCTTGAAAGAAACTCACAAACAATAACATAGCTACCTTATAACCAGTATACTCAAATTGGCTTGGATGCCTATCAAGCCTTCATGTATCAAGTCTACCACATAATGAGAGAAACCAAAGGTCACTGCTAGATGAGGGTGTAAAATATGTACTACCATGTACATATAGTTGATGGGCATCTCCTTTTCTTGATCATCACCCAAAATTTGACACAGGGCCCTATAAACTCCTATGGTCTTTGGAGAAAAGTAGTCTAACTTGAATGGCACCTTGGTATTTTTACCTACCACAACCAAATCTCCAATTTTTCTGAAACAATCTATCAAGGGCCCATTTCTGAAATAACCCGTTTGATCTCGGTAAATCACTATGAATTATTTGAAATCAATAATATACATATGGCTATTTTCATCATTCAATTTAAAGACATTTTTAATTTCATCAGTAGTTTTGTTGACCATAATGTATCCATTTTTGTCCCTGATTACCCTGGCTATTTTATCATATTTATTAGCCAATCTCATTAATAAATCTATATCCCTAAAAACCCTGGGCATGACCAATTTACCTATATCAAATTTTCATACATTACTGCTTGGGAAACAAGCATGTCTTTGACTAAAAATCATCCTAAACAGTTCTAGACCCACCATTCCTATATCTGCATCCTTGGTCCATTGCCCTAGATCATACAGACCATCACCAAGCTTGACTTGTGGGTTCATGGGAATCATCTCTTTTTCTTGAGTTGGATTGTTGGTTGAGTTAGGAAATTGTTGTAAAAAATCATCACAGACATTTTTGTCTTGAAAAATTTCCTTGCACGAGAACTCTCTCCTAGGTGACATTTCTTAATAGAAGCTCTATAGATTTAATAATTTAGCAATATGACAAGATGGAAAAACTATGAACCCTAGTAACTCTTTAGAATTTAAGAGATAGACTGAAAACACACCAGAAAATTACCTGTTCTACAAACAACTCTGAATTTGACCACTGCAACTTTCATTTTTGCTCCGTAACTCAACAATTGTGTCGAGAAAACAAAGAAAAACTAAGTAAATAACAATCCCATCACTGGTGAGCAATAAATTTTACTTCAGAGCACACATGTTTTCCATTACTTTAGTCCACTTTAAACTCTTCATGGTTAATGGTTTAGAAACATTAAACTGGTATCTTTGAATTATGACCGTTGATTTCGACGTATTTCATTGCATCTGATGGCTTATACAATTCTTTCATACACATGACATGTGTCAAGTTGTTGGTTTCCCTTGAAGACAAGATCTTCACTATTAGTGCATATGAAATAAATGACAACCATCGATTGAAATCTTACGTAAGCTTTGTCTTGTTCACTTTTGTAATTACTTGGACCCACCTGGGATAGATGTCAAGTTGTCACTTTCCCTTGATGAGTAATTCAACCTCATCTTCACCATAAGGCTTTACACCAGCTCTTAGATTATATATAAATTGTCCTCCTTTTATCTTGACCTTTATGACAACACTCTTTCCTGCCATATTCCATGTTGCTTTACAACGCGTTCCCTTGACAATTATTTTGTGTGCATCTTTGTTATGAGGGAAAGCGACAGCCCTTAAATTTAAGCAAAATAACATGACACTTAATGGGTTTTACAACATAAGTGGATTTAGGACTTTAGGGAAATAAATATGATCACGGGGTTAGAAAATGCCAACTTGATAAAATGGCAACTTAAAAATGAACCCATTTGACAAGACTTAAGTGAAAAAGTAACGTGAAAATAGAAGAAATTTCAACGCTCAAAGATTTTAAAACCAAAATTATATTAGGATACATGAAACAAGGGTTTTTTCATCATTTTCAACTAGGTGAAGGGTTAGAACAAAAATTGCAGTGGCATGAGAACAAACTTTAAACATGATCAAACCTTTGGATAAGATAAAAAATAGGAGACTTCAAAAATCTTACAAGGCATAGTTCAAACCTGAAATAGCACCAACACAATCTACTACAGAAGTAGAGTATGTTGCTGCTGTTGCAAACTACTCAAATATTGCATGGATCAAACAGTTATTGGAAGGTATGCATATGAAAATTTTAGAACTAGTAATTATATATTGGGATAATGCAAGTGCAATTAACATTTCCAAAAATCCAGTCATGCATGCTAAAAAAAAGAATATTTCCATCAAGTATCATTATTTGAGAGAACAAGTTTAGGAAAAGGAGGTTAAATACTTGAGTATGTGCAATCAAAGGAACAATTGGCTGATATATTTACCAAGCCGCTACCCAAGGATGCATTTTATTACTTGATAAAGGGACTAGGGGTCAGACCCTTGTCTAATGGTTAATAAGATGAGTAGAAGGTTGCATCAGCCTACATATTATCAAAACATCATTCATGATTGATGCAAGCAAAGAGATGAACTTCAAAGCTACATCTATATACAAACAGGTATATACCATCACCAAGCACTAGAGCATATTGTTGTATTGCTTTTGGATAAGGGAAATTCAAGGAATATATTATGGATGGAGAGAAAATATTGCTTGACATGTTAATGTCAGATATCTGTGAGATATTTGTTTTGCATTGCTGTCAAAGGGAGAAAGATTATCCATATTATCACATCCTTCTGGAAATGAGAGATATTTCATATCCTTCTAGAAAGGGAGAGAGATTATCCATTATCACATTACTCCAATAGGGATAGATTATATCCTTAGGGAGAGAGATTGTATGGAAATATTATACAAAGAGAGAGAGTTTTCTGATACAAAGGGAGAGTTGCTGACAAGTGAAACAAAAAAAATCAAAAGAAAGGAGAATAGTCGAAGGGAGAGAGTTTGACATAGAAGGAGAACACATCAAATCAAAGAAAGAAATATTCTACATCCATCCAGTGAAGGGATTGAAGACAGATAGAAATCCTACAAGAATCAAATCAAAGCTACTTGAGCTTACCAAAAACTAGACATTTGTAATAGTTACATTAGGAAAGCTTGATGAAACTATATATTTCATATTGTATTAGAAATAGTATGGTATGATAATATAGTATATTGCCATCAATGCAAAAGGGAGAGATTGATGACATGTAACTGATTAAATGTTTGAAGATGGTAAGTTGATGATCATGCAAGGTATTAAATCAGTTAATGTATTGTATTGTCATTAATGTCAACTTAATATAATCTATATGGTCATGGAGATACCGCCAAAGGATTAAAAGAACTCATCAATCAAGGATATGATAAAAAGTAATGCATACAAGTCTAGTATTCACTAAGTGACTGAATACACCGACGTAGTGCACCCAATGGCCAGCATAAAAGAACAAAGTCACAGTGTTTCCTAATGAAGAAATCCACAAAATTACCAACAAGCGGAGTTATAGTGTTTCCTGATGAGAAAAACATAGAGTAACCCGACGGACATAATTTTAGTGTTTCCAAACAGAAAATACAAGGACGGAGATCCTGATGACAATTGAAGTCACACTGACGGAACAGTCATTTATCATCGATGACTAACTGAAGTATTGGCCAAAAGAATAAGGAATTTAGAAAATTACAAAATGCCTAGCTGGCAAGAAGCTAAAGATAGAGTTAACGGATACTTATTTTTTTATTCATCCAGATAAAACTGGAGATAAGTAATTGATTTAAAGTTGATTTGTACAGTTGGCAAGAAGATATCTGTGAGACAAATCAGGAGTTATTATTTAAATTGAACTGGATGGATTGTTTATCATGCTAAGAATCAAGAACCAAAAAAAATAAATATTATGTCTATATAAGAGATGAGCTTAATTCATTTTAAAGAAGGGATTAAGGGGAGTGAATAGAAAGAGGATGCTAAAGAGAATGAAGAACAACTTTAGGCATTTTTGATGAAACATGCTGATGGAGAGCTAAGGAATTCTGTAGACAACTGATGAACAGTGAGCACAACATCACAGAGTAGAAAGTGTGGAGCACAAGGTTTGAATTGATACATTGGTTAGAGAGGTAATGTACTTAAATAGATCTAAAAATCTGCAATTTAAGTTGCTATATGAATAGGTCATAATGTTTCAGTTTAATCATTGAAACATCAAGTCTCTTAACTGAGCAGGACTTAACAATCTTATATATATTGAAGTACATCTCAAGGAGTGGAAAAAAGTTTGATTCATGAAAGTAGCATTGGATATGCCCGATACGTATTGACAGTCTAAGAAAGAGGTTGATTCAAGGATGGTAGCATTAGATGCCCAATAATAAGTGACAACCTCTATGTATAAAATCCTCTAACAAGGTCACACCTAACAGTGTGTTTGTAACCTTTAATAGGGTTGGCTCTTAACAAGGCTCACTTCAGAAGAGTGAAAATTTGGGGTACCGGTCACAGTTTTTTTTTTCCTTAACAGGGTTTCCACATTAAAATCTATGTGTTATGTGTGTATGATTCATTTCTTTACTATTTTGTATCTTACGTAATTCATTCTGGATATATCGGTATACTATGCATATTTACTGTATTTTGGTAAATAGATGACTGCTTATCAATAACCATAAAGAAGAAGCTTTAATAGAGCAATCCGACAAGTAGTAAATTGATATAAGTTATTCAAGGCATTCATCTTGTAGGACAAAAGATAACTTGAGAAATAATTTTTGGTTATAATTTTTGAAGGGTTGATTTTAGGATTAATTTTTGAGGCCACTGATTCACCCCNTCCCCCCCCCCCCCCACTCTCAGTTATTTCTAACAAGCTCCAGTGTTTCTTTTCAGCTTAGAGTAGTGGTGATTTGAGTGACCTTCATGGTTTTTGGTGGTTTTTAGGTCTCTCCGAGTGCATTAATGACAAAAATGAACAATTTTTTGTAGGGTATGGTGAGGGTTATGATTATATTTGTTTAAATATCAGAAAAGGGACTGATTTGACCATTTCCCAAATTGCTTCAGCATGTGGACTTGACGGAAGATAAAAATTTTGAATGATCTTCTAAAGAAAGATTGATTGACAGAGATGACTGCACTAATTTTTTGATAGGTGGTTGTTGAAACCCTTTCCTAGGGTTTCCATATTTCTATTTATTCCTTGTTTCTCTCTGTTGTAAGGGTTCAAAATTTTTGGTTTCCAATCTTTGTTCCAGTGGGATATAGTAGACTATATTATCACTGTATGTAAATTGAATAGAAATTTCTTGTAGTCTTTTGAAGGTTATTGAAGTGGTTTTGTTCTCATATAATATTAGAGCATGTACATGATTCATTATACTTAATACAATTATTCTAAGTTTCAAGTCTCTCCTTGGTGTCAATCTTATGAATTTTGAGTTTCCTGATCCATTACATAGGGTTACCTGTGTATATGTTTTGATCTTTAGTTCTTGATTTAGGATCAAGTCAAACATACTTCAGATAGGGCATAAACTCATCTTGATTTGTCTATAGAGGGATCTTACAAGTAGTGGATGGGCTGGTGTAATTGTGTTTATGGCTTTAGATAGTTGACATTAGTTGGTCCATGTTTTCGTAACTATTTTTGAGATTTGCCCAATGGATAATGGCACTGATCTAGGATTAGTACATTCTATTGAGATACATTTTTAATCTAGTTCTTGGCTATATTCTGCATCTTAATATATCAATACCATTTTCAAGCTTTAACTATTTTGTGGTTGATAGTTATGAAGTCATACTTGGTAATAGAGAGTCAATAAATGTGTGGTTAGTATTTAGTACTTTCTTACCATGATTTGTTGTTCAATCAAGAGTGAAAAATATTTGAAAGGATTTATATAGTTACCTAGATTAGGTGTACCCACCTTGGTTTTACAGAGCTAGAAGAAGAAGAGGGAAGTCTTGACCCTATAGTTGGTCCAGTTATCTTATAGAGCTTTCATACTTGGAATTAACCACTCCTAACAACATTCTTAAGATATATTGGTTGCTTTCATAGTGTAACAGTTTCAACCACCAACATGGTCTCTATAACATATAATCAATAACATAAACTTGTAGTTTAATGTCCTAATGTAATGAAATTCCAGAATATAAAACTCTAACAATACAAAATATCAAATAAAATTGACACAATTATGACACCAGTATTTAACATGGAAACCCAACATGGGAAAAAACACCAATAACATGCTACCAATTTTTCATTCTTTTGAAGTGAGCTTTGTGAGGAGCCAACCCTGTTAAAGGTTACAGTAAACACTATTAAATGTGACCCGGTTAAAGGATTTAATCTCCTTGTTAAAAGTGAGTCTTGTTAGAGGGCTTAGATCATTCTATTAGAATGTCACCTTAATTAAAGGTTTGAACAATATGATTTTTTGGTCAACCTTGTTTAAAAGAATTTTGCAACTGATACAATGGTTAGAAAGTAACCAAAAATTTTGATATGAAACATACAACTCAATTTGCAATTACAAATCCAATTATAGCTCAAATGCTAATTCAGTGACTGGCCTCCATGTTATTTCAATCACTTAGATCTTCTTGGAAATCCTTCAAGAAATCACCACTATGCAGACCTGTACTCCTCTCTTTAGCCTATCAGTTCCTTTTCTTGTTGATCCTTGTATACCTAGAACTTAGGCATATTCCTCTATAAACCCCTGCACTGATTCAACAATGTGAAGAATTATTGTTCAAAAAGGTCATGATACCTTCTACACTTTGAGATCGATAAACTCAGGTGGGCACTACATATCCTCTACCCTTAATATTCAATAGCTTCATAAGCAGACATGAATGGTGGATGCAGTATAAACATGTAAATGGAATTTTTTTTATAAAATTGGACGAGAACCACAAATCTAACATGTCAAACTAGTGCCCTATCAAGTGGGTATGTAGTCACTCTATTTGAAAAGATTCCTAACAATAATATACATCAATGTAAAATATGAAATTGATCATTGAACTTGAGTATGCCTTACATACTCAATTCACACTTCATGGAAGCAGATGTAATTATCCAACTCACTTCAGTTGTTTAATCACTAAAATTTCCTTAAGGATGTTTAATTCTCTCTAAAATAAACCCTAAACTAATTAGACCCTCTGCCTTACAAAGTAATGGATCAAAATTTCCATAACACTTAAACCAAATAAATACAAGAAACTGAAACAAAGACATTACAATTCAAGCAGAATACTCAAATTGCAGGAGGTTAAAAACATATATTATTACTAAAATATCCAATACATAAAGAATTTGATCCAAAAGGACCACTAATAGTCTTAATTCCACATGCATAACTTACAAGCCTTCTTGTGGCATAAATTTCCCATCCTTACAAATGAACTAAAAACCCTACATATACAAGAATGATTCCACAAGTTTGAACCGCCTTAGGGAAAAAAAAACCCTAAAACACAACCACCGCAACTCAAGAAATAAACAAACATTAATGCTAAAAAGACATGGAAGTAGAAAATGTTAAAACATTATAGAATCTGATAAAAAATCCTGATTCGCCACCAAGAAACATTAATGATGCTCCAAAATATCACCAAGTCGGTCATTAGGTACCATATGGCCTCAATAAATTGATGCAAAAGATTAGATTGCTTACATTAATGCCTCTGAAACCTAAAAAGCAGTGCCATGACCAAACAACCCTAAAAAAAAAAATTTAAATTCAAATATATGATTGCAATGGCTATAGGTTGCGTGGAAAAAAGTATCGATGACTAAGATTCAAATTTTTATCAACTTTAAAAGTGAGTCATCAATCTTTATTTAATTACCCAGGTTGGGGATCTGATCTACCACATGGCACGCAGGCAGGATGCCTTTAACACTATCTCTTGATCACATTTTCTTTAAGGAAAAATGCCAGCCGTTAGATCCTTTTGCATCTATCATACCTTTAACCATATCTATCTTTGAAACCATAGGTCACACCGACCTCCATGTGGTGCACTAGAAATAGCTCTGAGAAATGCCTTTTTGTTTTTTGACGTGCACTAACCAGACCCACTTTCTACACATGGATAATTGTTGAATTGCCTTAAAAATTATTTGATGATCATTTCTTGTTTTAGGAAATAACCTGACCACATGATCAAATTTGACTTTTCTAAACTTTAATTTACTCTCGGTCATGAAACTGCAGGTCCCACTTGATTGGGAAAGACACATGTCAATTTGTCACTTTTCCTGAAGGAATATTAGTCGAGAACTTTAATTTTAAGGCAAAGCACCATCCAATAGATCTTTTCAAACCTATTGTCTCTTTAACTGCCTTAATAACCCCCAAGACCATGATGTTAGCAATGCCACACATCAACCGAGTGCAATGACTTAGAATTAGATCTCGAGCATCTTTTTCCTTAAGGATTAGTACCCACTGTCAGATTTAACTTTAACTATAATTAGTCTCTTAACTTTCCTTTTAATTTATCAGTCATAATCCCTCTTATATCTGAATCACTAAATATATCTTTAACCGCTGAGTTGATTCATATATTTAGTATAAACCACCTGATCGGTTATACATCAACGATCCTCACTAGATCTCTAAATAAGAGAATTGACATTGACTTTGTCTAGCAACCTAAATATAACCCTTCGATCAAAACAAAGATCGAAGATCATATCTTAATCACCTGATCAAAAGAGAATATTCCATATCATTCAGAGATTGAGAGATAAAGAAACTGCCAAATTGCTAGGCCATTTGAGAATATTTGACCTGACAAGACACTTGTCAAATGAGCGCATTTCCTTGATCAATAAAGCAAGTGCATCTTTGGCTCTAGGCATAACATTGATCGTTCAATTGTAAACAACTTTCTCAGTAGATGAAAAAGGTAAAGGCATGTCAGGGACATTGGAACTTTAGGGAAATAAAGAAAAATGAATTAATCACCCCGCTGAGACTTAGGAAAAATAAATAAGGAATGGCTCCGCTCCGACATGAAACAAAAAATACACATGGGATAAAAAAAATTTAAGTGACCCAAAAAGGTAACTTCATTTTAAAACATGAGCTAGAGACCTAGGAGTTTTCCACCAACTACTAGAAATTTGAAAATCGGGCCTAAGGAGATAGCAAGATTGGGCATGCTTTTCATCATTTAGACTATATTTTCTTCAAGGTTTAACAATGATAACATAGGATCCTACTTAGGAAGGTTGAACACAATTTGAACACTAGAAAACCAACACTCTAGGATGTAGACAAAAAATTAACAACAAAAAAGCTAAAACTTTGAAAAATAGGAAAATATATATAAACATTTACATCAATGTGCATAATCAAAGATTTTATGAGAAGACTGGCTTTAGAAATTACCCATGCACAAGAAAATATTGCACTTCACTAGTAAAGCTCTGCAAGAAATATGAATCCTTTCCATGTATATTATGTACAACAAATGGTCCTATCCATAAGGACTCAAATTTTTCATGTTTTTCTTTATCTTCTAACCTTACATTCCACTGGAGCACCATGTGATTCAAATGAAATTTTATTTGAGGTGCTTTCTTGTCAAATAAATACTTGGACTATTGCTGGATCTTTTGATTTTGTGTTTGTGCTTCACTTCTTATCTCATCCAACTCTATCAACTACAACATCCTATTCGACATTGTATCTGTCAAATTTATGTCCTCATCCTGGATGAATTTGTAAACAAGCAACAAATTATTCAGTGGAAATTTATCCTGTGTTCCATAAAATTATTCAAAAAGGGAAACACCGATGGCATTTTTTACTATTATCCTATCATCACACAAGGCTAATTTAAGCTTTGAATTCAAAGATAATTTATTCTTTTTATAATGTTCTTTTGATAATCTTCAACATTCTCTTCTTACTTGATTTTTCCTTTCCATTTGCATGTGGCTGATATGGTGAAGAATATGAAATTATAATACCATACTGATTACAAAAATCCTTAAATTCTTCAGACCTAAAGCTCATGGCATTATCCATAACTAGCTTGCTTGACACACCAAATCTAGTCAAGATGTTATCAATTAGAAAATCAATGACCACCTTACTGGGTTCCCTCTTGGTTGGTATAGCCTCAACCCATTATGTAAAATAATCAATGGAAACAAGGATCCAACTGTGACCCCCACTAGACTTGTCTACAAATTCACTAATAAAATCAATGCCCCATTGGCAAAAAGGGACTTCAACCTAAATTGGATTCAAGGGAAAAGTCCCTGAATACACTAGCTTTTTTGAAAACCTTTGGCAAACTTGACACTTCTGCACAAACTGATGAGGATATTTGAACAAAAAAGGACAATAATAAACCATCTCTAACTATTTTATGTACAGTTGTCTTTGTTGAATAGTGGCCTCCACAAACACCATTGTGTGTTTCTTTTAACACATTCTCAGACTGAGCTTTATCTACACAAAAAAAGAGAACTACATCCCTATTTTTCCAATACAAATCTCCTTGAATCAACACATTATTTTGAGCCTTTATTCTGAGATCCCTTCTTTGGTTTTCTATCATGTCCTCAGGACACTTAGTATTCTTTAAAAAAAAAAACAATAATAGTATACCACGGCTATATCTCAATGCTATTTGACATATCATTTGTTTGCACATTTTTCACTTGGTTAAGCTGCATATTTGTATCTGTCATGAGATTTTCCAACCCCAACCCTCTAAATAATTTGGTAATTTGGATCTCTAGATCAAATTCTTGTATTTTGTTCATCCACTTGCACCTGTTTCCAGTAACCTCACTTTGTGATAATATATCTTTAACAATAGAATAAGGTACATATGCGACAACTTTAGCACATACTAAACAAGGTCTAAAAGACTTGACTGCCTTAACTAAGGCATAAGCTTTTTTTTCCATGATTTCATAGTTCAATTTAGCTGCATGTAAGGACTTGCTAAAAAATGCAATTGGAAGTTCAAATCCCTCCTTGTCCTTTTGTAGTAGCATTGCAACAATAGTATGGACTGAAGCAAATGAGAAAAGAGAAAATGGAAATTCATAATTTGGAGATTTTAAAAATGGTGCTTCTTTAATAGCCAACTTAATCTTTTCAAAATCATGTTGAGCTTCTTGATTCCAATAAGATCTAACACCTTTCTATAGCAGTTTGGCAATAGGTTTTACAATTTATGCAACATTTATAATGAACCTTCTTACAAAATTTATCTTTCCTAAGAAATATTGTATCCATTTTATGTTCTTGGGAGGATTCAACATATTAATAGATTCAATCCTCTTTGGATCTATTCTCACTCCCTCCTTGGACACTATTTTCCCTAATAACTTTCCTTTTGAAAAAAAAAATGACACTTCTTTGGATTAAGAGATACTCCAAACTCCAAAGCCTTAGAAAAAATCTTCTCTAGATGTCTACAATGATCCTCAGTTATTTTTGAATATGCAGTGAAAGAATACTGATAAAAAACCATAATTATGTTTATGAATTCCTTAAAAAAAACATCCATTTCTCTCTAAAAAGTGGCCCCTACATTGATGAGACCAAATGACATTCTTACATAAACATAAGTTCCCCAAGGGGTAGTAAAGGTTGTCTTGAATTGTTCTAACTGTTTGACCAAAACTTGATTGTAACCACAGAATCCATTTATCATGGATGAAATGTCACACCCTATAACTCTTTGTAGCATTGCCTCCATATTAAGCAAGGAATAATTATCTTTTACTGATGCTACATTAAGGTTTTTTAAATCAACACAAATCATGATATCTCCATTATTTTTTCTCACTGGTGCAAGTTTTGACACCCAAGATGAATGTCTAATTGGTTTTATAATTTGATCCTCCATGAGTTTCATTAATTCTTCCTCCATTTAATTTTAAGCAAGTAATGGATTGATATGTCTTTTCTTCTATCGAAAAGGTTTCACATCAGGGTTTAAAGGTATTTAATGTTGAAATAAATCCTCCCTATATGCCTTAAGATATTCATAGGAAAAAGAAAAAACATTCTTGTACTTGTTTAATAAGTTGATCAAATTTTCTCTAATGTGAGGTGCTAAGTTTCTTCCAATGTATACCATTTTAGGGGCAACCTTTGACTCTAAATTTACCCCTTCAACACTATCCATTTTAACATCATACCTCTTAAGAAAGTGACTATCATTGTCACTAAAGATGCCCTCAAGTTGAATGAAACCCTTAGGTATGACATTTGTTGGAAACTCAACAACCTCGGTCCCAAAAGTAGTTTTCTTGTCATCTATGGTTTCAACTATAGTATTACAATTGATTCTCTTGCCCTCACAATCATCCATACATTGAATGAACCTGAGAATATAACAATCATCCTCAAACACTTGCCAATTGTATACATTATCAAGAATTGCTGGCCTGATCTTGGTTTCAATAGTAGAGATTCCAACCAAATTTATATCATTATTTTTAATGGCTACATTTGCTAAGAAATCAGCCATAATGTTCTCAGATCTCTCTATCAATTTTATTTGGAAAGCATAAAAAAAATCAATTTTATCCCATATCGCATGCTTGTACAATTTCAATCTATTATTTTTATCAGCATATAGGGATTTGATTTGGGAGACTGTTAACTCAGAGTCCCCAAATAATCTTAACAACTTGATAACATGTTTAATAGCAACCTCTAAGCCCAATAACAATGCCTCATATTCTGCAGTATTATTTGTGCATTTAAAAGCTAAGAGGAAATAATATTTAAATGTAGTACCTGATGGAGATATAAAAACAATACCAGCTACAATTGGGTCTTGATTTTCAATTTTGAACCCATCTTGCTCAATCCTAAAATTTTCCATATCAACATCAACAAAAAATTAAGACCTTTGGGATCTCTCCTTTCAATTATCACTAGAGCACATGTCTCTGTATGAATTTTGACATCACTCCCATTGATAGGGATTGTAGCATATGACAGGTCCAATTGCAAGAGTCCTCCAGCTGCTACTGCCTACTGTCTAGACATCAACATACCATAGTGTGGTGGTTTATAAACCAAAATAACATCCTTTTTAAGGTAGCCTTAGAAAAAACAACAATATTCACTTCAATGCCTTATAAGGTTCCTACTAGTAGTACCTCTCTATTATCCATAGCAAAACATATTCCAAAAGATGTGTCAACTTTTAAGCCCAATTCCTTCATAAGAACATAAGGCATTACATTTTCTACTATACCATAATCTATCATACAATTTTTTATTAATTGGTCATTCACCAACAATGTCACATAAAAAAAGATCAATATGAGAGGGCTCTTGAGTAATAATGTTCCCTACATAAATTATAGGAGCCTCCTCCTCTTCATCTCCTTTTTATTGATAGTTTTTGTAGTAGGAACAATATCATTAGTTATATCTTTCAGCAAAGACAAGGAAGACTCTCTATGCTCCTTGATTTTCAAAATCTCAACCAAAGGTACAGACACCTTCCTTTGAGATAGTGTATGTTTCATGTCAAAAGAAGGAAAACTTAAAACATCCCCACTAGAATGCTTACCTTTGCTTTCTTTGTATTTCTCCATTCTATGATCAATAATGGGAACATCCTTACTTTTCACCTGAATACTATCCTTGTCTTGAATTGGGGGTTCAATAGAACCTTCCTTTATTAAACAATGAACCAGGATTTCCCTGATCCCTATCTAATCTTATAATTCTTAAATTGTAAGCACTCCTAGCATGAGCAATTTCAATGATAGTGAGAGATTTCACGTCCTCATCACTAGATCTTATTGATTGAATGTGTTCATCTTTTCCATTAGAAACATTTAGAGTATGATGCATAACATCATATGGTTCATCACCTTTCTCTTCAGCATATGTAATCAACATATTATGTTTAGGTCTCTCCTCCTCTTAATCACTTTGTTCATCCTCATTCTCAGTAGACGCTGCCAAAGCTTGTGCAACCGCACATTCAAAAGAAGAATGTGGCATATTGCAGGGTATACACCAAGAATAATTCTCATTACAAACATTAAAAATATTGAAAGAAGCTTAGGAAAGAATCCAAGTTAGTGAGCAAGAGTAAGAGTTTTACCGAATACACAAAGAGAGAGATATTTCTCCTATAGATCAACACCAAATTCACCAAAATGCTCCAAGACCAAGACAAGAACACAAGAATTTTGAAAGGGGAAAAAACAAGAAAAAACCCCTTGTGAATAATATAAATGAGGCACAAAGCCTAAAGAAGAAGAGAGAAAGAATGTCATTACAGTAATGAGAGCAAGTTTGAGAATGTGAGGAGAAGTGAGAAAACAAAGAATATTATTGAGCAAGTGAGTGTAGAGGCATCTCTTAAATAGAGATGAGTGGAGGATTTTGTATGTAACTCCCATATTCTATGAATGCCACATTCACATTGAGTGTGTTCCAAATGTGAGAATCCTCTTAAGGAGGATAATCTAATTTCCTTATTAAAGAAAATACAAAAATTTGACATGTCCTTGGTTTATCCTTTAATTACATAGTTTACCATAGAAAGAGTAATTTATAACATCCCCATTTAATCTTTACTTGGGGAGTTTACAAAAAGGGGTATGAAACCTAATTTTTGTATTGTTAAAATGTATATTGGATTAAAAAAATAAAATTTTAGTTTAAATTTTTTTGTTAAAATAAAGATTTGAACAAATTGTTAAAAAAAAGAAAAGAAAAAAGAATATAATGATTAAAATTAACAAAGGAATCTAATGAATAAATGAAACCAATAATTATAGTGCTGCAAACAAGAGTTATAATAACCTGCATGCACCAAAAAAGAATGCTATGATGAATAAATGGTATAAATATCAGAGAAGAATAAAAGAGTTATAAGGATAAACTGCAACTTATAATTAAATAAGGAAAGAGCGCAGAGATACAAAGATGGAAAAAATGCAAATAAAAATTATTGATTGTAGATGATAGAATTGGATGGGAGAGCATGCACTTCTCTAGTACCTTCTCCCACGATGACTTCATATTCCACTTGTGTGGGCTCTCCAACATCTGAGTCAAATACTACCACTCCAGCACACAGAGAGGGAGAAATGCATAGAGAGGGAGAAGTCTGTAGAGATAATGGTAAAGGGAGAGGTGTGCAAAAAATGATAGATGGAGGGAAATGCTTGAGCAGAGAAGAAACTCAAGGGCGGCTGGGATTGGAGGGTGAGAGAGAGAGAGCTGCACTCAATGTGGAGAAGGAAGAAGGGGAGATTAATATTGAAGCATGAAAAATACCATAATTTTTTACAATTTATTATGCAGTGACCACAATAGAAGAATGCATAATGGATAATGGAAAAAAAAGTAACCTGACAAAGGAAACTCAAATTGAAGGTTCCTATTTTGAAAATGCCTTGAAGAGAGGTCGACTAAAGAAATGATTGCAGGATACCCACTTAATAGAACACTAGCATTAGTGTATGGACATCCATCAAGGGAAGCATAAGGATAGTCTAGAAAAATGCCTCAAGAAATGTGAACTCACAGGCAACGCATGTTGGCTACTAACAAACTGTACAAAGAATTGATACCTCATGTAATGCATTGAAATGCACAAAATAGATTTGATGAAAGGGCTTTGCCAGTGGTAATGAAAGCACAGATAATGCATAATGAATTGTTTGACATAATGCCTCATGAATTATTATTAGAGGGAATTAAATGTGGTGATTACTTGATGACAAAATGAATTCTTGCAAGGAAGATTGAAAATGCTTTGAATCAATAAAGCATTCTGGAACACATTTAACATTGAAATCTTTGTGCACACATAGCAGTGTGGGTGGACAGGATAAGTGCACAAATGCTTCGGTTTACATGCATGAAAAATGTGGACTTACAGACAATGCACTTAAAGTGTTTGTCAAAATACATTAAGGAAATACCATCCTGTGAGATAAAATGATTTGTAGTATATGCAGATAATGACGTTGATACAAAGCCAAAAATTGTTTCCAAAAAAACATTAATTTCATACTAATCTAACAAGTGCTTTACTCAAAATGATGCTGAGAAAGAAAACCAATTACCAGAGAAGTGAAAATGAAATGAATATTGCTACATAATAAAATAATGTTACAAAGAGAGAGGCTGAGTTAAATGCTGCGCAATATAGCTAAATGATATTACAAAATGAGTAATAAACTAAACTGCAAGAGAGCGGGAGACTAAAGAGATATATTGGAGGAAGAAATGATAATAATAATGGAGATGAATGTAACTAAGGATTAACACTTCTAAAACCAAATGATAATGTTGTGCAACAGAGCAGTTCCAAATTTAATGTTGCGTTACGAGGAAAGGGAGAGGGAAAAGCAAGGACTGCGCTGGAAGATGAAATATGAATAAGAGCTATGCGCTAGCCAAGGAAAGTGCCAAGGAACAGTGCTACCAGATGTATAGGAGATGCATCATAGAAACTAATAGAGATATAGCACAATGCAAGATATAAATATATTTGAAAGAACCAAAGATGGTATAACCCTAAAGTCTACAACAAAATAGACATGCTTAAAAACACAGATGAATAAATATATTTGAGAAAAAAGAGCAATATTATTGAATCTTGCACAAAATGATTAAAAAAATGTGAATAAGCCAACAACTTAACTATAAAATCACTATGTAAACTATGAACAAGATTTGAATACAAAACAAAAATATAGAACTTGAAACAGAAGAAACATTAGAGCTGGAAGAAATAAAAATGTTAGCATCATATTTAAATATCAATTTAATGATAAAAATAGAACATGTAAATCTCAAATATTCCCTTGCAGTATCCTGATTGAGGGAGTGATTAGTACAATAAAAAACTTGAAATAGAGATGAATAAACTTATATTTGCAAAAATAATTAAATTAATCCTTGCAAACAAGAGTTAGATAAACAAAAATCTGATTTCTTCTCCTCAATAGAGATATCTTTTAACTATTCTTGCATGCAACACTCAAACAAGATTAAACCAGCTCTGATACCATGTTAGAAACATTTAAAAAATGGAAACAAGCTTAGAAAAGAATCCAAGTGAGTGAGAAAGAGTAAGATTTTTATCAAATACACAAAGAGAGAGATATTGCTCCAATAGATCAACACCAAATTCACCAAAATGCTCCAAGACAGAGACAAGAACACAAGAATTTTGAAAGGAAAAATAAAATAAAAAACTCCTTGTGATTAATATGAATGAGGCACAAATCCTAAGGAAGAAGAGAGAAAGAGAACAATAATCTCATTACAATAATCAGAGCAATTTTGAGAATGTGAGGAGAAGTGAGAAAATATAGAATATTATTGAGCAAGTGAGTGTAGAGGCATCTATTAAAGATAGATGAGTGGAGGAGTTTGCATGTAACTCACATCTTCTATGAATTCCACATTAACATTGAGTGTGTGCCAAATGTGAGAATCCTCTTAAGGAGGAATATATAATTTCTTTATTAAAAGAAATACAAAACTTTGATAGGTGCTTGATTTATCCTTTACTACATAGTTTACCAAGGAAAGATTAATTTCTAACAATTATTTACATTGTGTATACTATTTCTCTTCACAGGATCAGGAGTACGTTTATTCTTTATATTACTTGATCCCACTAAAAGAGGTTTACCATCCTCCCAATTTGTTTATAGGCCATGTAATGTAATCTATAAGTTTGATCATACCTCTAACCTTGTTGTCTGTTATTCTTAAAGCCTCTCTTATTTTTTTCCACCTTAGCAGTTAGGTCCTTAATTACAGTGACCAATTTTTCAACTTTATCAATTTTAACATCTTCCTTGGGAAATCTTTTAGATTGACCCTTAGGATCTTTCCATAATCTACCATCATCTCTCTTCCCAAGTTTACCTGATGCCCTTCTATTACTTTCTATATTGATTGCCATCTTATAAGCATCCCTTAAAGTATTAGGATTGTTATCCCTTACAAGGCAGGCGATCTTACCATCCAATGAATTTCAATATGTAGTAAGACATACATTTTCATCTAACCTGGGCACTTGGAATAGTCTATGCATGGTCTTCTGGAATCTGCTAATGAATTCAGTTATAGTTTCATTTAGAAAATTCTTGATACTATTGAACTCATTCAACATGTAATCAAAATTTACCTGATCACCATATTGTTCTTTATAACATTATGTAAATTCATCCCATGAACAAATGCTTCCATTAGCAAGGCCACGATACCAATCTATGGCATCTTCAATCAAATATTCTTCAAATAACTTAAGAAAATTATCCTCATGCTCTATTTCATAGTCATTCATTTTTCCAGAGAAAGCCTTTAGGTCCTCCTCACAATTTATTACATTATTTCCACTAAATTTAGGGATTTTATCCCTTATTTCATTCAGAATGATATTTGGCTGGCCTGGAATACCATCAAAATATTATTGTTTATATGTCTCCAAATGGATGGGTCTTCTCTGAAAACCAGCTCCAAGATTTTGGCCACTTGTACCAAGACCCTAGCCTTGATTTGAAGTAACCTGAAATGAACTAGATCCCATGAAATTAGTATTAAAATTTGTTGTTTTCACCTTAGGACCTAATCCACTACTACCTCAAGTATTAGTTGTAGTATTAATTGCCTTAATATTTGTAGTAGAATCAATGAAAGAAATTTTTTTCTTCATCTCTACAATAGTAACATCTAATTCAGTCTTTTCCAACTATTTGTCAATATCATCTTTTAATTTTTTGGCTCTTTCTAGCTCTATGTCAAGTAAGGAAATACCTTGAGATGCCTTGACTATATGTTTGGGCCCATTAATTTGTATACTAGTAACCTTATTTTTACCTTTGTCTAATGTGAGGTTACTTGTACCAACTGGAGGAGGATCTTGTAAAGAAGTAAGTGGCCTTGAAGGTCTTCCATTTTCCAAATAAAAAATTAGTCTGATCACATGCTCTTGTTCCAATTGACTTTTATTTGAAAAACACTCCTTCTCCATACACTCCTTCCTCTTGGCATCCATATCACCAAAAGTATCTTTATTTAAACCCTTATAATTCTGATCAAAACTTAGATTCATCAACTTGAGTTAAGAAATCCTCCTTTGCAAGTCATCATTCTCAACCACAATCACCATGACTTCTTCTTCCTTATCCTTTTCCAATATTTTTTCCTTAGAATCATTTGTTCTTGTATTTTTCTTCTCAAGGCATCATTATTTCCAAAATTTATATCAGGATTAGGTAAAGTAATACCAAAATTTATAGAATCCTCAAGATTTATAAGATCTATTTCCCTTTGATTTATTTCTTGTTCATAAGGATCATCCTGTAGAAAAGGGTTATTCCTTGTTCTTTGGAAAGAAGTATCTAAATTTGAAATATTTCTAGGTCTAAAATCTCTATTGTTTCTCATTTCATTATTCTTTCTATACTGAACCTGAGTTACAGCCTTTTGTTAAGATATGTCTTCTTGGATGAGAGTATCAAACATGTTGTCAAAGAAGCCCAAACCATCTTATTCAACACTCACAGGAGAAGGATCTCTTCCTTCTGGGACAACACCTAAAATCTGACCTACATTTGAAGTCTTAGGATTCCAAGAACTTCCACTAGTAGAATATGTTCTTTTGGACAAACTCTTTTTAACAACCTTTGAGAGCCCAACCTCTAATTCAACTTTTGGATGTTCTTTCATATATTCTCTGGTGTTTCTCATATTTCTTATATTTTAAACCATTAAGATTTCAGATATAACTATAATTTCAATCCAAAACACTAGTAAACCAAATTCGGAGTCTCCACCCAAAAAAACTTGTGATATGTAAAAAATGGATGAAAATACTTAAAGAAAAATCATGAAATAAACTTATCTCTTAGTCCCCAGTGGATGGGTCAATCTCCACCTTTATTTTATAAGCCCTTCAAGAATTCTTTATGTAAAGTCGCTAACAGAGCAGCTTTGTTAGTGACTCAGAGGTGTCAAATGATATGATTAGTAGATCTTCAAAGATTTTGAAAAGTTTTTACAAAATTTTACTTCTCTATCCCTAGCAGAGTTTCCATTTATGTTAGTTCCTTTTATTGTTGATCCTTGTATACCTACGACTCAGGCATATTCCTCTATAAACCCATGCACTAATTCAACAAGGAGAAGAAGTAACATTCAACAAGGTCATGAAACCTTCTTCACTTTGAGATCCACAAACTCAGGTGGGCATTACCTATCTTCTGCCCTCAGTATTCAATAACTTCACAAGAAGGCAAGAATGGTGGATGTAGTATAAAACATGTAAATCATAACATGTTTTATAAAATTGGATGAGAACCACAAATCTAACATGTCAAACCAGTGCCCTATCCAGTGGGGATGAAGTCAATCTAGATGAAAAGATTCCTAACAAAAAAACACATCAATGTAAAATCTGCAATTGATCACTGAACTTGACAATGCCTTACATACTCAATGTTAGGAATCATAGTCCACAAGCACAACTGAGAGGGGGGGGTGAATCAGTTGTGATAGAGAATATTAAACTTTAAATTTTATAAACCAAAAATTCAATGCAAATGATAACATGGTCAATGCCAACACAATAACACAATACTTATTGTCAAGGAAACCATGTTAAAGGTAAAAACTCGGTGGGAATTAGCACCCACAAATAATGTACTAAGAGTATAGTATCCATGTTAAAAGATTTATCCCTGTTAGGAGCTTATTACAACATTATAGTGCACAGTCCCTATTAAAGGACAAAGCCTATTAGGAGTCGAGAGAAATACTAGGCTCACTTCCCAGCCACACTACCCAAACAAGGTTAATGCCACCATAAAATATTTACAATTTGAACAAGTGTATATAGAAAATATACAATTTAGTGAACTGTCTGATAGCAACTATCTTTGTTTGGCTAGTTCCAATGAAGTATTCTTGTCACACACTCTTCTCTACATCCAAAAGCCAAGGAGCCTCACAACCTTTACACTTCTCTACCTTTTTCAATACCTACCACATATTTATGAAAGAAATATTTCTCATATATACCCTACTACAATAATTCATTAGGTCGGCCAATTAAGCTTTCCCAATATACAAATAATTAATTAGGTCAGCCAATTAGGCTTTGCCAATATATAAATAATTGTTTAACCCCTTTCTAAGATACACATGGTACCTACAAAAATTAGAGATCAATTAAAATACATTAGTTATACTCCAAGATCCATAAGCCACGATCACAATTCATAATACACTCTACATGTCTAAAGTTGGCCACCAAATAGGTCTTCTCTAGATACATGCCATAGCTAACGTCACTAGTACTCTCACAACTATCGATCAATAATGAACATTACTCAATGTGTCCTTTGTCATCCCATAAGCTTTCATACACTAAAAAATCTTTATCTATAAGATATACGCAAAATAAAGAAACCTTCTCTGTCAAGCATTACTGTCACAGTCAAGAAACCAGTCTTCACTAAATCATCTGTAACATAACCAATATGTAACCTCAATTAAAGAAACCTTAGGAATAAGGTCATCACACATATGTCTCTATATCCCAGTCTTTGATTGTTCTGAATCATCTGTACAGTGTCCATACACTTATGTTAGTTATCATAACCAATTTGTTCTTTCCACACAAACATATGTTGACATTAGTGACAAAACTTGAATATCAACAACATGAATAGTATCCAATTATGATATCATCCAACATTCTCCCCCTTTGGTATTGATGGAAACATATTGGAAAATCCATCAACCCAAAAATTACTCTCTATCTCTCAATAAAAACTTACCAATATCCTCAACACAAATCTCCTTAAAATATTAGGGATTTTCACATAGAATCTTTCCCCCTTTGGCAGCAATGGAAAAGGGTACCATATCTCATCTAAAATAGTCTGTAAGGTGTATCTTTTTCAAATATTCATGTCCATTAGCCAAGTGAAAAATCACCCAAATGTGCTCCATTGTGTTCCTATGCTCACTCCCCTTGAGGAGTAGATCCATACATCAAGTCCAGGTAATAATATAGCTCAAAAAGCAATTATCCTAATGCATGTCTACATCAAAAAATTATCATTAAGAGGGGACCTCACGCCAAGCATGCTTTTGATATATTCAAAAGCATCTATTGGAAAAGGTTTTTTAAATATATCTACTATATGTTCCTTTGTTCTAATATATTCCAGTCTAACCTCTTTTTCTTCTATGTTCTCCCTCAAGAAATGGTACTTAATACAAATATGTTTATTCTTTGAGTGCATTGCAAGATTATTTGACATATTAACTATGCTATTGTTATCACAATGGATAATGACTAGCTCTTCAAAAATTATTCCTATGTCCTTCAGCATTTGTTTCATCCAAACAACTTGTGCACAATTTATTGCAGCAACAACATACTCTGATTCAGCAATAGACTGCGCAATATAGTCTTGCATCTTACTTAACCAAGAAACCAGCTTTTTCCCAAGAAAAAATACTCCACCACTTGTACTCTTTCTATCATCCACATTACCTAACCAATCAAAATTAGTATAATCCTGCAAAATGAATTCATTTGATTTTTCATACCATAATCCATATTTTAATGTTCCTTTCAAGTATCTAAAAATTATTTTCATAGTAGCAATGTGTGTTTCTTTAGGATCTATTTGATATCTTGTCACAATTCCAACTGCATTGGAAATATCTGGTCTATTGTGAGTTAGATATTGTAGACCACCAATCATCAATATGTACTTTGTTTTGAAAAATACTTTTAGTATCATCATTACTAGTTATCTTATATCCATTCACCATGGGTTTCCAAATAGGTTTAAAATCATCCATTCCAAAAAATTTCAACATTTCCTTAAGATAATTGGTCTGGGATATAAAAATATCATTCTTACTTTGAATAATTTGCAAACCAATAAAAAATTTCATCTCACCAATCATTGACATTTTAAATTAATTTTCCATTTCTTTAGAGAAATTATTACTCATCTTATCATTGCCTCCAAAAATGATATCATCAATAAAAACATCTATGATTAAGATTCCATCTTCATCAGTTCATAAATATAAATTCTTGTCTGTATTACCTTTTCTAAAACCAAGACAAAGTAAGTACTTGTCTAGTCTTGCATACCATTCTCTCGGTGCTTGTTTGAGTCCGTACACTACTTTCTTCAACTTACAAAACATGTATTTATCTTCTATCAAAGAAAATCCATGAGGTTTCTCTATGTATACTTCTTCTTCCAAATCTCCCTTCAAGAATGTTGACCTCACATCGATCTGATATAATTTAAAGTCTTTATGTGAAACATAAGCAAGAAATAATGTCATAGCTTCTAGTGTAGCAACAAGAGAAAATGTTTCTTCAAAGTCTATGCCTTCTAGTTGCGAGTATCCTTTCCAAACTAGTCTAGCCCTTTTTCTTACCAATGTTCCTTCCTCGTCCATCTTGTTTTTTAAAAACCATTTAGTTCCTATTACATTTTTATTCTTAGGTCTTGGTTCACTGATTCCCAAGTATTGTTTTTCTTTAACTGTTCAAGTTCTTCTTCCATAATTTTAGTCCAAGATTCATCTCTACATGCTTCTTAGTACTTTTTGGGTTAACTTGAGAAATAAAACAAATTTTGTCTCTAACTATAGACCTAGTCATCATACCTTTACTTGCATCACCAATAATTTGTTCTTTAGGATGGTTCTTCTTAACACACCTCAGAGTCTTAGGAGTCTCACTAAGCTCAATCAATTCATCTCCAATCTTATTATCAACCATAAAAGGTTCTTTAGGTTTAGCAGTGACCTCTTTTATCTCTGCAATCTATCTATAGTCATATGTTCTTTCCTGAATCTAAAACTTTTTTTTATCTATCCTCACATTGGCGCTTTCAATCAACTTTCTCAATCTTAGATTGAAACATTTATATTCTTTTATCTTAGTAGAATAACCAAGAATAAATCCTTCTTCACCTCTAGCATCAATCTTCCCTATCTCATCATCTCTTTTGATATAGTGTTTACTTCCAAATATTCTGAAAGATTTTAAAGTAGGTGTATGATCAAACCATAATTTATAAGGACTATTACTTGTACCTTCTTTGATCTGAATTTTATTCAAGGTGTACACAACAATACCAATAGCTTCCCTCTTATTAACATATAATACATTTACTTCTAGTAGCATAGTTCTTGCAACATCTAATATTGTCAGGTTTCTTCACTCTGCTATCCCATTCTATTGTGTGATCCTAGGTGCAAATGTCTATCTGTATATTCCATGCTCTTCATAGTAGGTATTAAATTAATCTAATGTAAACTCACAACCTATGTCTATTCTCAAAAATTTTATCTTCAAACCAGATTCATTCTCAAATTTTGTGTTAAATAACTTGAATTTTTCAAATTCTTCAGATTTCTCTCTAAAATATGAAACCCACATCATTCTAGAAAATTCATCATAAAAAAGTAAGAAGTACCTTTCACCATAATAAGATCTTGTTCTTGTATGACCACACAGATCTGTATGCACCATATCCAACTTCTCTTTGGCTGAATAAGATTTTCTTTTAAAATTGCTTCCACTCTTCTTTGCCATAACACACTCTCTACACATAGTGTTAGATGGTTTCATAATCTTAGGTAGATCTCTAACAACATTATTCATACTTTCCTTCACAATGTTGTCAAAGTTAACATGAGAAAATCTTCTATGTCATAGCCAACTATCATCAACCTTCACAATAAAACAAGGTGCTTCAGAAGTGTTCAATTCAAATACATTACCTCTAGATTTAGTACTAGATGCGATCAAATATCCTAATTTATTTCTGATAGAAAATTTCCCATAAATGAATCTCAATTGATAACCTCTTTCAACTAACTGCCCAACACTCAAAATATTATGCTTAAGTCCATCAACAAGTAATACATTGTCAGTATTAGACTTTCCATCCAAAGAAATAGATCCAACTCCAATGATAAGCTTTGGAGTACTATCACCAAATCTAACAACATCAACCTCAAATATTTTTAGAATCACAAAATTATTTCTATCTCCAGCCATATGATATGAACAACCACTATCTATAACCCATTCAGATTTCTTTTCAACACGGGATACTAAGGCTTTTTCTTCATGTATAGACTCATCATCCTTAGTAGAAATAAATCTAATTTTATCATCATCATCACCATCATCATGAGATATGCCTTCACTACCATAATAACATTCTTTGTCTTTTGACTACTTAGATTTGTAAAACTTAGGTTTGTGCTTTGGAACCCTTGTAGGACATTGAGATGCAAAATGACCAATCTTGTTACATTAAAAACATTTCAAAGGTAATTTGCCATCAAATTTACCCTTACCTCTCTTTTCTCTTCTAGCGATCAGGGCGACCACTTCATCTAGCTTTCTTTCTTCCTCTTGAGTTTTTTCCCATTCATCAACATAGTCTCCAAGATATTCTCTCTAGTCACCATTGTTGGTGTTTGCAATCGCGATAAAGTCTTTTTGTTTCTATAGATAGTCACCTTGAATATTCACTCTAGTTTAGGTAAAGAATCTCATAGTTCTATGGCTTCAAAAGTAGTTAGCTTACCAATCAACATCTCTCTAGTGAAGTTCAATGTCAAAGGTATAATCTCCTCTATAGCTTGTACTTTAGTTTTGTATATAGATGTCAAAGATATGAGTATCTTCCCAATCACTTATTCCTCACTCTAAGTACCTTCAAAGTTTTTGATGCCAGTAACCACATCATAAATTCTCTATACATATGCCCTAATTCTTTCATCATCTCTCATCTTCATTGATTCCATATTTTTCTTCTAGTTTTGTAGCTTTTTCTATTTAGTAAAATTATCTCTAATATACAGTGCTTTGACTCTTGTCCAGATTCCCAGTCTTTTATTTTAATGAATTCAAATTAGAAAGTATGTTGATCAATGATTCCCTTGCAACAATATTACATGAAAATATCTTCTTATCATATTCAGTAGCCTTCTCTAGTTCATCCCCAGTCTCTATCTTTTCCTTCTTTTTTGTGATCATCCCGTAGTTAATTCTCAAACATAGAAAATGTGTTCTCATCTTGTTCTTCCAACTGTCAAATTTTTCAAGATAAAATTTTAGCCTATCCTTCCTAGTGTAAGTCATCTTCAGGATCACATCAATCTATTAAAATTTCTCTCTAAGGAACAGTAGCTCTGATACCAATTGTTAGGAATAATAGTCCACAAGCACAACTAAGAGGGGGGGGGGTGAATCGGTTGTGAAATAGAATACTAAACTTTAAACTTTATAAACCAAAACTTAAATGAAAATGATAACACAGTAAATTCCAACACAATAAAAGAATACTTTTTGTTGAGGAAACCCTATTAAAGGTAAAACCCCAGTTGGAATTAGCACCCACAAATTATCTAATGAGAGTATAGTATCCCTGTTAAAAGATTTAGCCCTGTTAGGAGCTTATTACAACATTAAAGTACATAGTCCCTATTAAAGGACAAACCCTATTAGGAGTCAAGAGAAATAGTAGGCTCACTCCCCAGGAACACTTCCCAAATAAGTTTAATGCCACCCTTAAGGATTTACAATATGAACAAGTGTAGACAGAAAATATACAATCCACTGAACTACCCAATAGAAACTATCTTTGCTTGATCAGTTCCAATAAAGTATTCTTGTCACAAACTCTTCTCTATATCCAACATCCAACAAGCCTCACAACTTTCACACTTCTCTTCCTTCTTCAATATCTACCACATCTTTCCAAAAGAAAATATCTCTCATATGTATCCTATTAGAATAATTCATTAGGTCGGCCAATTAAGCTTTCGCAATACACAAATAATTAGTTAGGTCAGCCAATTATGCTTTCTCAATATACAAATCATTGTTCAACCCCTTGCTAAGATACACATAGTACCTATAAAAAGTAAACATCAATTACACTCCATTAGGTATACTCCAAGATCCGCAATCCACACTCAAAATTCATAATACATGATACATGTCTTAAGTCGACCACCAAATGGGTCTCCTCAAGAATACATGCCATAATTGATGTGACCAGTGCTCTCACAATTATCAATCAATAATGAAAATTCATCAATGTACTCTCTATCATTCCATAAGCTCACATACGCTAAAACATCTTCATCTATAAGATATATGCAAAATATAGAGACTTTCTCTGTCAAGCATTACTGTCACAGTCCAGAAACTAGTCTTCACTAAATCATCTATAACATCACCAATATGTAACCTCAACTCAAGAAACCTTATAAATAAGGTTATCACAAGTCTATCTCCATATCCCTGTCTTTGATTATTTTGAATCATTCATACAGTGTCTGTACACTTTTGTCAGTTATCGTAACTAGTCTCTTCTCTCCACATAAACATATGTTGACATCAGTGATAAAACATGAATATCCCCAGAAAGAATAGTATCCAAATATGATATCATCCAACACTCAATTCACACTTCATGGAAGAAGATTTAATTATCCAATTCACTTCAGTTCTCTACTCACTAAAATTGCCTTAAGGATGTTTAATTCTCTCTGAAAGAAACCGTAAACCAATTAGACCCTCTTCCTTATAGAGTGATGGATCAAAATTTCCTTAACACTTAACCTAAATGAATACAAGAAACTGAAACAAATACGTTACAATTCATGTATAATTCATAAATTATAGGAGGTTACAAACATATCTTATTACTAAAATATCCAATACATAAAGAATCAAAGCCAAAAGGACCACTAATAGTTTAATTCCACATGTAGAACTTACAAGCCTTCTTGTGGCATAAATTTCCCATCCTTACAAATTAACTCAAAAACCCTACATATACAAGAATGATTCCACAAGTTTGGACTGCCTTAGGGAAAAATAAAACACTAAAACACAACCACCACAACTCGAGAAACAAACTAACATAAATGCAGAATAAGAGAGGGAAGTAACAAAGGTTAACATATTAGAATCTGATCAAAAACCCTAAGTCATCACCAAGAAACATTAATGATTCTCCAAAATAGCAGCACGCTGGTCATTAGGAACCATACAACCTCACTAAATTGATGCAAAATATCAGATTGCCCACATTAATGCCTCTACAACCAAGGAAGCAGCACCATGACCAAAAAAACCTAAGAAATAAATTTAGAATTCAAATATCTAATTGCAACACAAGTTACAATCTAATTTGGTGATCTGATCTACCGCATGACACATAGGCAAGACACCTTTAACACTATCTCCTGATCAGATTTTCTTTAAGGAAAAATACCAGCTTTTAGATCCTTTTACATCTATCAGCACTTTAACCATCTTTGTCTTTGAAACCACAGGTCCCACCATCCTCCACATGTGCACTACAAATTGTTCTAATAAATCCACTTTTGTTTTGTAACCTGTGCTGACTGGACCTACTTCTTACACCTAGAAAATCATCGCAATACCTCAAATACTATCTGACAATCATTTATTCTTTAAGGAAACACACCGAGAACATGATAAAATTTGACTTGTCTAAACTTTACTTTATTCTTTTCCATGAAACTATAGGTCCCACTTTACTGAGAAAGAAACGTGTCAATCTGTCAGTTTTCTTGATGGACTATCTATCAAGCACTTTAAGTTTAAGGAAAAGCACCATCATATATATCTTTTCAAACCTATTGTATCTTTAACTTCCTCAGAAACTCCCTAGACCATGACATTAGAAATGCCATGCGTCAACCGAGCGCATTTCCTTAGCATCAAATCTCAAGAATCTTTTTCCTTAAGGCTTAGCACTAGCCATCAGATCTAACTTTAACTATACTCAGTCTATTAGCTTGTATTTTAACTTATTGGTCATAATCCCTCTTATCTTTGAATCACTGAATATATCTTTAACCCCTGATTTGATTATGAGATTTAGCGCAAACCACATGATCAGTTCTACATCAACGGTCCTCGCCAGATCTCTAAATAAAAGTGTTGGCCTTTACTTTGTCTAGCGACATCGAGACAGCCCTTGGATAAAAATAAAGAATAATGGTAATGTCTTAATCTCCCAATCAAAAGAGAATATTTCATATCATTCAGAGATTGAGAGATAAAGAACTCACCAAGTTGCCAGACCATTTGAGAATATTTGGCCCGATGGGATACTTGTCAAATAAGCGCATTGCCTTTCTCAATAAAGAAACTACATCTTCATCTTGAGGCATAAAATTGATCATTCGATTGCAAAAAAATTTCTTGATAGATGAAAAAGGTAAAGGCATGTTGGGGAAATTAGAACTATAGGGAAATAAAGAAAAATTAATTCATCACCCCGCTAAGACTTTGGAAAAATAAACAAGGAATGGCCCCACTCAGACATGAAACAAAAAAGACATATGGGATAAAAAGTTTATAAGTGACCCAAAAAAGTGGCTTCATTTTATAATGTGAGCCAAAGACCTATGGTTTTTTCCACCAACAACTAGAAATTTTAAAATAGGCCCTAAGGAAATAGCAAGACTGAGTAGTATTTTAATCATTTAGACTATATTTTCTCCAAGATTTAACAGTGATAACACAACCTTCTCTTCCTTATTCTTTTATTTTTTCATTAAAATTAATTAACCTCTACCACACACACATAACCTGTGATTAGGTTAATCTTATACCTCTCTAATCACGTAACTCAATCTTTTGCCACTTAATCATCACCATAAATCTTAGTGTTTGGTCAAATCTAATGAATCATTCCAACATTTTGTTTCCATCTACATTGTAGAATACATACTAAAAGTCCTTGAAGCCATAAATAAAAATTTTAAACACATATTAAATGCTCATTTAATTCTCCACAAAAATCATCCTTATCTTAAATATGCTGCTTATAACTCAACCATTTCACGAGGTCTTTTTGTTATCTCTTCTTTACAAATCTTCTTCATCAATCAATTGATATATAAGTTTACAAGATAGAAATTGTCTTACAAGTTAAGGTTTGACATCAATAGAAATACAATAATTATTTTAGTTTTATTTTCCTACAATCTCCCTCTTTGGCATTGATGGCAAACACATCCAAACAAACAACACATGCAAGGTTCCCAACCAATCCAAAAATTATGTTCTGTGTAAATAGATATTTATTAATTTCCTTAGATTTATTATTATTATCATCAATAAAAATATTTCTCCCTCTTAGATAGATTTTTCTATATAGCTTATCTCTCATAGATTTCTCCCTCAATGGTATATCTCCCTCTTTATTTCCTTATTGATTTCTCGCTCTTTGAAAACAATGCCAAAGACATACTTCGTCATCATGTAGATATCTCTATTTTAGATTTCTAAATGCTATGCTCACTTTGTCATCTTAATTATTCCTGATCAACATATTTTTCTTTATACTTCACAGCTTTAGGCAACTCCTAAATTGTGACCACCTTTTGCATCAATTTGTCATATATTCTATGTAATACACTTGATGCAACCACTCCATGTGATCTTAGTTAGCATCAGATAGGGGAATAATCCCTAATTTGCCTCTTAGATACTCATGAGCATCCTTAGGTAAAGCCTTAGTAAATATACCTGCCAACTGTTGCTTTGTATTTACATATTCAAGTCTCACTTCTTTGTCTTGTACCCGCGCTCTCAAGTAATGATACTTGATAGAAATATACTTGGTCTTTGTATGCATCACAAGTTTTTTTGAAATATTAATAGCACTAGTGTTATCATAAAAAATAACAACTGGTTTAGTGATTTCTTCCTTCATACCTTTCAACAATTGCTTGATCCACACTATGTTTGAACAACTCAGTACTGCTGCAACATATTCAACCTCTACTATAGATTGAGAAATATAGTTTTGTTTCTTACTTGTCCAAGAGACTAATCTCTTTCCTGAAAAAGAATGCACCTCAACTTGTGCTCTTTCTATCATCAACATTACCTACCCAATCCATATCTATGTAAACTTTTAGTTCAAAATTATGATTCTTCTTGTAATATAATTTATAGTCTTATATTCCTTTCAAATACCCTAGAATCCTTTTCACTACCATCAAGTGACTATCTTTATGATTTATATAAAATATTGAAACAATCTAAACTGATAATGCAATATCTTGTCTATTGTAGACAACATATTCTAGTTTTCCAAACATTTATATATACAAAGTTTGATTCACTTCACCTATCTCATCAGTTTTTCATAGTTTCTATCTAGTAGTGATAGGTGTACTTATAGGTCTAGACTCCTCCATCCAAAAAAAATCACTATCTTCTTGATATGCTTAGATTGAGTAATGTAGATAAATTTATTCATCTGATATACTTGCAAACCAACAAAGAATTTGATCTCTCCAAACATTGACATCTCAAATTTAGTTTGCATCTCTTTTGCAAATGTTTAGCACAAAGCGTCTTGTCCTCCAAATATGATATCATCAAAAAATATTTCAGCTAACAATATAACTTTACCTTTCTCAAACTTTAAGTACAGATTATTGTTGTCATTTTTCCTTGTAAATCCAATCTTGACTAAGCAATTGTGCAATCTCTCATATCGTGTTCTAGGGGATTTCTTCAATCCATACAATGATTTATGTAGTTTTCAAACCATATTCCTCTTTCTTGAATCAAAAAATCCTTCATCTTGTTAAATGTATACCTCTTCTTTCAGTATTCCATTAAAAAATGCTAATTTTAAATCCCTTTGATATACTTTGAATCCTTTGTAAGTTGTATAAGCCAGTATATTTCTAACTCCTTCCAATCTTGCAACATGGGAAAAATTCTCACAATAGTCAATGCCTTCTTCTTATGCATAACCTTTGCATACCATTCCAGCCTTATTTTTTATACCTTCTCCATGTTCATTCATCTTAGTTCTAAATACTCACTTTTTTCCAATAACATTCTTATAATTTGGTGTAGGTACTAGTGTTCATGTTTTTTTATTCTCAATTTATTAAATCTCTTCATTCAAGGCTTGTATCTAATCTTCATTGGCCAAATCATCTTTCACTAGTTTACAATCAAATTCACACAATAGGCATGTCTGATTTTTTCAATTTCTTCTTGGATTATGATGTCTTCTTACATACTTTTCTAGTGTAGGCTATGGAATCCTTTTCTCTTGTTCATCCTCATATTCATCAACAAAGTTAATTTTAGGTTCATTTTGTGTCTCTGTTTCATTCTCAGGTTGTTTGGAAGTTTCCTCCTAATTCTCGACAGCCTTTTTATTTAACTCATGATTCTCTTGTTGTTGCTCAACAACATCATATTGTTGTTTGAAAACTTATTTTTCTTATTCAGGTAAACTGTTGGGATCTCCTTCGTTCATGTAAATGAAATATTTGTAATCTTTAGGTTCTTTCTTGCATTTCACTTCATTCTTTTCTGCATATTCATCAATTCTAATTTCACTTTCCACAACTTTGTTAGTGTTAGAATTCAAACACATATACGCTTTGCTATTAGTGGACTAACCTAGGAATATGCCTTCATCACTCTTGGCATCAAGTATTCCATTTCTATCATCCTTCAATATATAGAATTTGCTTCCAAACACTTTAAAATATTTTACATTAAGTGCATAATCATTCCATAATTCATAAGGTGTAATATCATTACCTTTCTTGACTTGTACTCAGTTCAAGGGATATATTGATGTACTTACAACTTCTCTCCAATAATTTTGTGCAAAATTATTTTGTATCATCAGTGTTCTACCATAATCCATTAGTGATCTATTCCTTCTCTCCACTATGACATTATGTAGGGGATTCCTTGGAGCAGACATCTATCTTTTAATTCCTCAATCATTGCATAATATATTGAATTCATTAGATCTAAACTCTCCTCGTATGTCAGATCTCAAACATCTCAAGCTCTTACCTGTCTCTTTTTCAAGTTTTTCCAAATACCACTTAAACAACTAAAAAGCATCAGATTTGTCTTTGAGAAATATTACAATCATCATTCTAGAATAATCATCAAAAAATAGTATGAAATATTTATTACCTTAGTATCTTTTCTCTCCAATAGGTCCACAAAGGTCAGTATCAACCAATTCCAAAATATCATCAGAAGTATAGTTTTTTCTCTTAAAACTAGACTTTGTCATTTTTCCCAATTAAAATTACTTACACATAACATTATTAGGTTTATTTAATCTTGGTAACCCTCTTACTCTTTTCATTATACTAATGTTTACCAAATTTTCAAAGTTTAGATGACATAACCTCTTATGCCATAACAATATATCATCATATTGTGCAGCCAAACATGTCTCATCAGATAAATATAGATAGAACAAATTACCTCTTGTCTGTTCTCCACTTCCAATCAGTTCACCAGTACCTTCAAAGATTCTAGATTTTTTGTGATGGAACTCAAATTATTATCTAGAAGTATTCAACTGAGCCACACTAAAAAATTTACAGTTTAGTACTTCAAACCAATAGGCATTATCACACGTGATCTTATCAGTTAGTTTTATTGATCCTTTGCCTTTCACATGACATGGTTTGTCATTATCAAAATTAACACTACCACCTTTTCAATAGCTTAAGGTTTCAAATTTACTTTTATCACCAGTCATGTGATGTAAAAAACCACTATCGATTATCCATCTATCACCTTTACTCAAATGAAATAAATACAACTTTCTCATCTTTGTCAGAATCATCTTTCATAAAAAAATAAACAATTTCTATATCATTGTCATCTGATTCACTATTATTTTCTTCTTTAGTAATATAACAGGATTTCTTACCTTTTTCCTTATAGTCCTTATACCTTCTAAAATCTCTATCATCCCTTTTGTCTTTGTACTTTCTTTATCTTTCTCTCATCCTTGTCATTCATGTCAGGACATCTTGCTGCAATATGGCCAACTTTGTTACAAGCAAAATAGATTATAGGAAGTTTACCTTTGAATTTTCATTTTCCTCTTGGTAGTATTCTAGCCATAAGAACTTCAAGTTCATCAAGATCTTCATTAGAAGTGTCACTATTACTATTCATATGTCTTTCTTTTTATTTCTTTGATTTATGAAGAGTCAATTTTGATTTGAAAGAAAAATCAACATGGTGTTGAGTGAAATTATCAAAATTTAATAATTCAAAAGCAATAAGTCTACCAAATAATATTTCTAGAGTTGAGTTGTTACCAGGAGTACATCTCAGTTCTTGTATAGCAGATACTCTTGTTAGGGATTTTTCTTGTATGAATCACAGTGCTTGAAATGACTACTTGAACACCATGCCTTCTAATACTAATTCAGAGACAAGAAAAGCCTAATTGCTAAGGACTGGATAAGGTCCTTCTTCATTTTTGAGTTCCACATATACTCAGGCAGGATTTACCTCTTATGATTTCTGTTTACACAGTATTTGTTAATGTGGACACTGATTTGTTATGTATCTTTTTGTTATACCAACTTATGAATCACCTTGCAAATGACCAAGCATAATCAGATACAAGATTCAACCATACAAACAATGACTGTAAATATAACAAGAATCAGTGATACAAGGATTTTCATCCTTCTTCCTTTTCTTATAGGAGGGATAACCTAATGATTCACTCTCCAAGGAATCACTAAAATGGACACTGTCTTGCTGACAAGAGTCCTTAATGAATTCAGCTCATTGTTCTTAGTAACAAGAGTATTTTGATAAAATTTGGTTCTGATATTGGATGAGGAAAAAACTGCAAAATATACTTTAGACCAGTGCCTATCCCTAGGGCAAAGAGTCAATGAAAACATGAATCAATAGAAATAAAATAACAGAGATACTGTAGAGTACCTTACAAACTACATGCAACTGAGATAGAGTGCCTTACAAACTATCCTCTCATATACATACATCTGCATCAAATCCTTATCAGAATGTTTTTCTCTCTGAAATCATCTATGAAACTTAGTCCTCTCCTTGAAAGGAACTCATAAAT
>MU228416.1:918258-948896 GCA_018584345.1 Thuja plicata | reverse complement strand
ATCAAAACAAAATGGCATGTACCTTTTAGTAGAGATAGGTCTATTGATATTACTGATGGGCTGCCTACTAGGTGAATTGAAACCTTCCATTCTCACAGATTTAAGAATTTATTCATCAGAATGAAAATCAAACTTCTATTTTGCAGCAGATCTATATTCTAGCCACTAACTTTTATAACAGCATACTTCAATACTTCATATCAAACTTGCTGAAATCTTTTCCTTCTGAAGTATGTAACCAAACTCAAAAGTTCTCCTACCTTGTGCTGAAACCACTTAATGGAGAACAACTATTTGTATAACTTTCCTTCATAAAAAAGATGAAGATTACCTGGACCAGAATTGCAGTGGCTGCTCCTTTTTCTTTTGACTGGAAATAAAGTAGATCTAGAGCATCTTTCACCGCTCCATTAGACTCTTTTCTCACAGAGTTGCCACCTCCTTGCAGAGGAAAATGTTTTACGTAATCTTGGATTTCTTTCCAGCCACCACAAAACTTCATCAGGATCTTCAAAGACTGTCCATCAGAATTGCAAATCGGTCATATTTTCTTTCCAAGCATGTACTGATCAAACAGAAAACTCAGAGTCGCCACTCACACTCAGTGAGAATTTTATAACAATTTTTTGAATCAAACTCTATACAAACCACCAGACTCTGGAATGATTCAGCAAAGCAAGGCTATAACTTACTTATACTGACTTAATCATTTTCAGTTCCCCAGTAGAGTCACCAATTTGTTAGGGATTTTTCTTGTATGAATCACAGTGCTTGAAATGACTACTTGAACACCATGCCTTCTAATGCTGATTCAGAGACAAGAAGAGCCTAATTGCTAAGGACTGGATAAGGTCCTTATTTGTTTTTGAGTTCCACATATACTCAGGCAGGTTTTACCTCTTATGATTGTTGTTTACATAGTATTTGTTAATGTGGACACTGATTTCTTATGTATCTTTTTGTTAAACCAACTTATGAATCACCTTGCAAATGACCAAGCATAATCAGATACAAGATTCAACCATACAAACAATGACTGTAAATATAACAAGAATCAGTGATACAAGGATTTTCATCCTTCTTCCTCTTATTATAGGAGGGATAACCTAATGATTCACTCTCCAAGGAATCACTAAAATGGACACTATCTTGCTGACAAGAGTCCTTAATGAATTTAGCTCATTGTTCTTAGTAACAAGAGTATTTTGATAAAATTTGGTTCTGATATTGGATGAGGAACAAACCACAAAATATACTTTAGACCAATGCCTATCCCTTGGGCAAAGAGTCAATGAAAACATGAATCAACAGAAATAAAATAACGGAGATACTGTAGAGTGCCTTACAAACTACATGCAGCTGAGATAGAGTGCCTTACAAACTATCCTCTCATATACATACATCTACATCAAATCCTTATCAGAATGTTTTGCTCTCTGAAATCATCTATGAAACTTAGTCCTCTCCTTGAAAGGAACTCATAAATAATTAGAAAAACTACCTTGTAGCTGGTGTAATTCAAATTCCTTACAGGTGAAACACACTAGAGAACAAATAGAATGAAAAGAGACAAGATAATATGAAAGAGGGAAAACCATACTGTATTCTATTACTGTATTCTGCTTCAACACATCCAGACAAGAAGCTTAAAAGATTGAGACAAGAAGAGAAAATTACATCACAACAGTATATTCAACATCATTGGGACCTGTTCTGAACTACTGCAGAGAAAAATCCCAAAATAGAGAAGAGCAGAGGAACCCTTTCAACTGAGAAAAGAAAGAAAGATATAGAAGAGAGAAGAAACCCTAAAACTTCTAAGCAATTGACATATGTCTCCTCTCAAATCTGATTTGCATTCATCTTTCCAAAAATATCTGACTGATTTAATCAATTTTCAATTCCACCTGCCTGAGAAAACATCTGATATGTCTTTAAAATATCTCTTTCCTTTTCCCACAGAAAAGTCCATCAAATCTGATCTCATCTGCAAAATATCTTTGAAAATCTGTCACATTTCCCTTTGAAAATATCTGATTCATCCATTAAATTGTCATCAATGCTCTTTAATGTTTGCAGACATTGCTTATTCCTTTAGTCAATATTATCATGCTTCTGGAAGGAAATCCAATCTTATTCCCCATCTGGTTCACAGATGAAACTTAACTCATGCATCTAGAACAAAATCTGATTTCAAAAATCCTCTGGAAAGCTCCAACAAAATTGACTTATGCAATTAAAATAAACATTTATCTTATTTTCCTCTGTGAAAATTTGATCTGATTCTGATAAATATCTTCCCCCAATGGCTATCGCAATCAGTTGGAAAATTGGTTTTACACCTGCAGATTGCAACTTGAAACACTCACTGTCCTGCGCTGGCAGCTTTATCTCTGCAAGATTTCCAAAACAAAACAACAAAAAACCCATTCTCTAATGCCTGTGCAAGCTTTACAATGTATTTGCAAGTCTTTAAGCAAACATTTTAATGCACCCTTCTTTAATAAATTCTTCTCTAACAGTTCATGTGCTCTGTCTACACTGCTGCTACGTTTTTCACTTTATTGAAAGATCCTTGCGAGTGAGCGACACACCCCTGCTGTTCAACTAGTCGCATACTCGCCATCCAACCTCACTTTACTTTTGACCCTCTGTGAGTGAGTGATGTCTTAATTCCTTTCTCATCTTATGTCTGTCACACACTCACAAGATTTTATGCTTTGGCTCTTGGGTTCATGCGAGTGAGCGATGCTATCTGTCCTTTGGCTCGTCGCACACTCGTGAGCTAACATTTCATTTTACCTGAGTCTCGGTGACTGAGTGACTGTGCATTTTACTTTTCAACTATTCCATCATTGCATACTTTCCATCTGTTTAAACTGCACTTTTAGATTTGGGCGACTGAGTGACATTCGTTTCTTTACTGCATACTCTGTCTGGTCGCACACTCGCTCAACTTATACTTCAGCTTTCATCTCATGTGCGAGTGAGTGATGGCATCTGTCTTTTGGCTTGTCGCAAACTCGCGAGCTCTTTTATTTCACTTCATACCTGACCATGGGTGCACAATGTCTTTCATCTTTTGGCTCATCGCATACTCGCGAGCTATTTTCCCTTTATCTTTTTTTTGATCAGCGAGTGCGCAACGACTTCCCTTTTTAACTCGTCGCATGCTCGCAAGCTAATTTTTGATCGCCTCAAAGCATCAACGACTGAGCGAGGCGTTAAATGATCTCTTTTGTCACTTGGTCGCAGACTGCTATGAATCTTGGAAATGACTTGTGCGACTGAGCGATGAGTCCTGCATATTTGTATTTCATGTCTTCGTCACGCACTTGCACTACAAAATACAACAGAGTTAAAACCTAAGCGAGTGGGTGACCTACAGGACATAACCTCATTGCGCACTTGCAGACTTATGACATTGAAATTTTAGCTTGATGCGGGTGTGCAACCGTTGCTTTTTAAACATGACTCGCTCAGTCGCGAAACATGAGGTAAACCAAATAACTTAACAGTGACTACACAACTAGCATAATTTTAACCCGTTGCAGAATCGTGGACCTATAGCTCGACTTTTACAAGACATCACAACTGCGTGATATACATTGAACCCGCTCAGTCGTAGACAAATCAAAACTACTCATGAGATCATCGCAACTGCGTGATTCACCCCCTCGGATAGCTCGTCACGCACTCGCTTGACTTAAAGACTTTGACTTAAACAGATCGTGATTGCGCGATGATCTTTGATTGGCAACTCGTCATGCATTCGCGCAACTTAAAGAACTTGACATATGCACATAGCGACATGAAAAGAATCGCTGAGTCTCGTAAAAATGAAGGAATATGCCAATTTTGAATGAGACCTTGTGACCAAAGGGAAACGCAAAGTCGGGAAGACATAAAGAGTATTCGCTCGGGGTATTGCGACAAGGCGATTCAATTGAAACACATGCTCTAAGTGAGATGAAAAAGTAACAAGAAAATAGAAGTGCCATGACTTAGGGTTTATTTTCATCGTTTAACACTTGGATAACCTTAGGTTTTCAGGGTTTTGCAAATGGAACAAGGTTTAGATTTGAAAACCTGAAAATAACGCACAGGTAAGGCAGAATAAACGAGAGATAACTGAATGGAGCATACCAGAAATGAGAGATAAGGATAGGGAACCAAGAAAACTGCCAGAACATGAAATACAACCAACAACTCTAATAGAATATATAGGAAGTAAGGTTCTCAATACCTTTCTAATAACAATATAATCACTAATACATCCATTAGCTCCTCTAATAGAATTTACAACCTCCTTAACTCGACTACAATATTGAACAAAGTTTCACCATCTTGCATTCTTATTTCATCAAAGGGTAAAAGCACAAAGTTGTGTCACGTTTCAGGACAACTTATCAGCATAGCTGAATTTGAGTATTTCTAACTAAATTATTTTTTTGTCAAACATATGGTCTAGCTAGATTCATTCTAGCTAAGTTAGATAAGTTCTTCACCTTTTCCAATTGAAAATATCTATTAAAAGCATGTTTTATAACAATTACTAAAGAAATAAAATTATTTCAGAAAAGCGATGTTTCAATAACTCTTACTCTTTTTAATGATATTTTTTTACAAATATAAAAACACCCTTTTTTAGAGCACAGAGTCAAGATTATCATCATATAATTTTTATAATATTTTAATTAGATTTAATATATTATAATTTCAAAATACTCCAAGTAGGTATTTTAACATTCGAGAACAAGATGCTTCAAAAATAGAAAAAAATAGTAAAGCTTATCAAAAAAATTGAAAATTTATATTTAACACTAGAGGAGAGAGTTATCTTCAAGAGAGTGTAATTTATTTTTTGAATGGTGTAGATTTGATAGGGAAAATTTCACGCGAGATGAAAAATGTCAATTTCAGGTATGTTTGACTTTGAGTAGTTATATTAGAGAAAATATACATTGAAAACTAATTTTTCTTCTTTTATGCACTAGCTATACATTTTATCTATGACATATTTTGAAATCAAAGGAAAAAAAGATTATTTGCATATACTTTTTTGTTGCGAACAAGACCCTCATTTTTCAGCATTTTTCAGCAAGTAAAAAATGGACTTAAAATTTTTAAAAACTATGTGAATTCTTGTTCAAAAAAAATTAAAAAAATTATAGGCATAAACTTCATCCACTTTTACACATTTAATTAGTTTACATCATCTCCAAATTTTAAACATAAATGCCATTTTTATGTCGTTAAAGTTAAAAAATTTGTGTGTTGTTGACCTTTTCCTTTATAAAAGTGTGACACAGCTTTGTACTTTTACCCCAAACTTAACTCTCAAACTTTCAAATTTGTCTCTCAGTAAATTTGTATCACATCCATAGATAGTTGTCAGTGTATCCACATTTCTTTTGCAATTTTGCAATCTTTTATGTCTTCAATTTAGGATAGCTTACGATTGATGCAATCTCCAACATTTCTTGGTTATGTTCTTGTTTTTCTTTCATCTTCTAAGCTCTCATAACTGTAGGAACTATTATGTAGTCATTTTCTACATAGTATTTTGCAGGATCTCTAATTAAATTGAGGTGTAGCTTCATCAAACTTTTCCATGCAGGGAAGTTCTCTTTGTTCAGCCTCGGTACCACCTTTTTATACATCTTGATCTTTAGCTTCAAGTACCTTCAATATTTTCTCCACAAGCACTACAAATATCTCTAATACCAATTGCTAGAATGATTTAGAATAACTAAGAGGGGGGTGAATCAGTTATCAAATGTCTAGATGTACCAATTGAACTTTCAAACTCTTTAACCAACTCAAATCCACTCAATAATCCACTCGGTGTCTATAGCATATCATCAGTAACATAAAATTGTAGTTTAATGTCCCAATGTAATCAAATTGTAGAATATAAAATTCTTAATAGTACAACACATCAAATAAAATTCACACAAGTATGAAACCAAGATTCAATATGGATACCCAATATGGGAAAAACCACCAGTAACATTGGTGCAAGAGCATCCTAAGGTCTTTAGGTAGATCTCGAGAAATTTTGGCTTGTAGGTTGGTTTGGCCAACCATCCATGAATAACGAATAATCTATAAAGTACCTAGAGTTTTTTGAGGTGTGATTAGAGTTAGGAAAGATTAGGGTTTGTATGTTGTTGAGTCTAGTTGATTCTAGGGGTCTAGAACCTAGAAGTCAACTCAAAAATCAAAGGGTTGACCAAAGTCCAAAAGTGGGAAGATTTTTAAGTTCTTAATTTTATTAAGTTATTTGAGGTTAATTGGTAAGGTTTGGATTCAATTAGGACCCTCAAAGTTGAGAAAGTGACATTGTGACAAAAGTTGTCAAAGTTGTCATGACAACAATTCCTAGATTTTAGGAATAGGCTCTTATGATCCCCAAATCACAACTAGAGGGTCTAGACAGGTGAGATGGAAATATATAAGGTTATTTCAACCCTAATATGATAGTGATAATTCATATTGGATGGACTGGTGTTTGAGAACAACTAAATTGCAGTGTAATTAAGCTACAGAGCCATCATCCATCAATTTTATGGATTGAATGGATTGAATGAAAGCATAGATAGTGTTTGAAATGTAATTTATGAGTTCTTTTTGCCATTAGATTAGTTATTAGTTATTTCTAGTTATCTTTTTTTTTAGTTCTTGCATTTTGTGAGTTTACTAGCCAGTTTTGGTCCAGTCATGTAAAGAATGGATTTTCTTGGTGTTCCCGTGGTTAAAACTCCATGACCGCTTGAAATACATTAGAGCCTTGTATATAATTTGTTGATATGGATTGTGGAGTGTGTGTGTGTGTGTGTGTGTGTGTGTGTGTGTGTGTGTTTGTGTGTGTGTGTGTGAAGGGGAAGCTTGAGAACAATGAGGCCCTAGGCGAGTACTAGTTATTCTGGATAGGGTCACTGAACAGTGCAGAGGCAATGGAGGTTGCAAAGTGATTGGTATGTGCCAATCAAGGATAGAGGAGTGTAGGGGAATGGAGTGAAGACCTTGTGATAGAAGGAGAAGTTCTGAGGAACCCATTTGATCAGTTAAAGAAACCTAAGAAACCAGACCAATCTTCATGCCCTAGAAACCCTTATTTTTAGGGGTTTGGTGAAAGTCCATTATACAGACAAGATAGGAATGAGAGACCTAGAAAATATTGAAGGGGAGGAAAAACCCACAAAGAATATGCAATTTTTTTCTAGGAGTGTTAAGGGGTTTTAGGAACAAAGCCACCTTTTCAATGATTAGGAGGGCTAATAGGCCTCAAAGGGCTACAAGGCCTAAAAGGCTAGTAATTTGGAACTTGATTGCAAAATGGATGAAAGTTCCACAAAATTGGATCCATATGGGCTGGGATAGACCTAAGATGAGTCAAGAAAACAATCCATGAGAAGTTGACACCATTTGGGGTGTTAGGTGATCAAGGAAACCATGAAAGAATAGAGCTATGGAGAAGAGTTTAGTGAAGTGTTTGAAGTTAGTGGAGAGCTCCTAGTGTGTTAGGGGATCATAGATGCATCCTCTAGTTAGGGTAGTGATAGAGACCCTAAAAGAAGACCAAGAGAAAGGTCTTAGAGAGAGATAGAAGGCTCTAGGAGAGGATCTCCCTATCAAATTCGTATTAGATCCATTGAAAGGCTTGGGAGTGAATAAGTGCATGTCAGAGTGGAGAGAATCCATAAGAGATAAAATCATGGTGACCAATGCAGAGTTGGAAAAGGTTTTGTTAGAGAAACAAATCTAGAATAGACTTCTTGAAGAAGTAATGGAGGAAATGAAGATCAAGATGGCAGAAGTGGTAGAAACTGCCAGCAAGTTGAGAGAAGAAATGCATGAAGGGATAGATAAAGGAAAGAAACTAGTGGAAGAGAAGGTAGAACCAGTGCCTGACCCTCCTCTACCTAAGGAACCATTCCTAAAAGCACTCAAGACATTGAGTGGGAAGGTTGTAGAAGGAATACCAATATTCTCTGGTAAGATGAACACTAAAATTGTTATGGAATGGCTTGAAGGGATGGAGAATCACTTTGAGTATGATGGGATTACAGAAGCACAAAAGGTGAAAAAATCCAAGTTAAGGCTAAGGGGGCTAGCACTCACATGGTGGAAGTTATTGCAGGAAGAAAGAGAGAAAGAGGGAAATAAGACCATAGCAAATTGGACAAAAATGGTTGCAAAGGTGAAGGAGAATTACCTTATAGAAGATTATGACATTCAACTGCATAAGAAAAGGTAGAACCTTAGGCAAAAATTCCTAGATGTGCCAGCCTATACCGAAGAATTTCAAAAAAATTGTCTTAGATAAAGAATGCAGTAGACAGAGAGTATCAAAGTTGCAATATACCTTAATGGATTAAGGTGGAAAATTCAAGAGGAACTTAGTCTCTTTAGTCTGACTTCCATTCATAGTTGTTTTCAAATGGATTTGAAAGTGGAAGAGAAACTCAAGAAGAGGAAGGATTATAGCTCTAGAGGTAGAGGAAGGGGTAGAGACAACATAGGTGGCCATAGATAAGGTTCAAGTGGAAGAGGTAGTGATAGTAGAGCACAAAGTGACTCTAGATATTCAAAGCAAGGACAAGAAATAAGCAGCAGGGGTGGATACAATAATACATGAAGAAGTTCTTACAATAGTGGCAGAGGAAGATCATGAGGTTTTGGGAGAAGCTCTCACTTTTCTTCCATGAAATGCTATAATTGTGGACAGATGGGGCATCCTGCATAAAGGTGTCTAGATAAACAAATATCCTCACAAGGGGAGAAGAATATATCTTATGTCTAAGAAGAAGATTTCTCTAAACAATCAGAGGTGAGTCTAGATTCAAAGAAAGGAGAACACCTTCTATTGAGAAGAATCCTAATCAAGACACCCACCAAAGATTAGCACAAGTAGAGGAGGGCTCATTTTAGAGTGAAGTGAAAGATATTGGGGAAAGTGTCCAAGGTGATCATTGATTCAGGGACAACAGATAATGTCATATCTGAGGAGGCAGTAGAGAAATTGAAGCTCACCAAAATCCAACATGTGTGTCCCTATAAAGTTACATGGCTGAATAACGGTCAAAACATCTTGGTGAATGAACAAGTGTGGGAAGAATTTTCCATTGGAAAGTATCAAGATAGGATACTATGTGATGTGTTTCCAATGGATGCTTTCCATGTGTTGCTTTGTAGACCATGGCAGTATGATAGAGAAGTCATCCATAATGGGAAACATAACAAGTACTCCTTTAAGAAAAATGGGGTAACTTTCAAAATATAGTCTTCAATAGATGAGGACATAGTGGAGAAGGAAGAATCCAGTACCATGTTGATGAAAGGAAAATAATTCCTAAGGGATATGAAAGATGATGAAGTTGGCTATGCAATCTTGTTAAATCCAAAGGAGGCGGAGACTTCTAAGAAAGCATCTATACCAAAAGAGGTGAGAGAAATGTTGCATCAGTTCAATGATATAATTTGTGAAGGTACACCAGCTTTGCTACCACCAAAGAGGGAGATAAGTCATCAAATTGACTTTGTACCAGGAGCATCTTTGCCAAACAAAGCTGCATACAAGATGACACCAGAGAAAAACAAGGAGATAGCCAGGCAGGTGCAAGAGTTGTTGGATCAAGGATTGATTAGGAAAAGCATCATCCCTTGTGTTTTCCCAGTGGTGTTGGCTCCTAAAAAGGGAGGTAAGTGGAGGATGTGTACTGATTCTAGGGTAATAAATAGGATAACTATCAGGTATAGATTTCCAATTCCTAGAATAGAAAACTTGATGGATTGCTTGGGGGGTGCTAAGTACCTCTCTAAAATTCACCTGAAGAGTGTGTACTATCAAATTAGGATGAAGGAAGGTGATGAGTGGAATTCTGCATTTAAGACTATAGAGGGGTTGTCTGAATGTTTAGTTATGCCCTTTGGGCTTACCAATGTACCAAGCACATTTATGAGGGTGATGAATGAGGTCTTGAAGGACTATAAAGGAATTTTTTTAGTTTTGTATTTGGATGAAATCCTCATATTTAGTAAAACCAAAGAGGATCATATGAAACACTTGGAGCTAGTGTTGAAGAAGTTGCAGGAGCAGAAACTCACCATAAATCTTGAGAAGAGTGAGCTCATGAAAGAAGAGTTAGTGTACTTTGGCTTTGTAGTTTCCAAGGGTGATTTGAAAATGGATAAAGAGAAAGTAGAGGCTATATTGGACTGACATACTCCTAAGATAGGGAAAAAAGTTAGGATCTTCCATGGGTTAGCCCAATTCTAGAGGAAGTTCATTAGGATGTTTAGTGAGATCTATGCTCCAGTCCTAGAGACTATAAAAGGAGGATTGAAAACAAATTTTGTGTGGGCTAAGGTAGCTAATGAGGGGTTTGAGAGGTTGAGGAAGGAAGTGGCTACTTAGCCTATATTGTTTTTACTTAGCTTTGACAAACCATTCATTGTGGAGTGTGATGCAAGAAACATTGCAGTAGGAGCTATCCTAAGCCAAGAAGGCAGACCTGTGGCCTTTTTCAGTGAAATACTAAATGAGGATAAGTATAGGTACTCTTCTGATGACTTGGAGCTATATGCTCTTTTGAAATCCTCAAAGAAGTGGAGGAATTATCTATTTCCTAAAGAGTTTGTTGTCTTTACAGATAACCAAGCATTGAGTTACATAAACACTCAAGACAAGCTTAGCTTGAGGCATATAAAATGGATGGAGTTCCTATAGTCATATAATTTCACTATAAAACATAAGAAGAGGTTGCAAAACAAATTTGTAGATGCCCTTAGTAGGAGACTACTCACCATCCAAGAGATTCATTTTCAAATTATAGGATTTAATGGTTTCAAATACCAATATGAGGGAGATTTAGATTTCTCAGAGATTTATAAAGTGTGCAAAGATTTTAAGAATCACTTTCATAGTGAGTTTGCAAAGTATACATTGCAGAATGGGTTTCTATTCAAAGGCAATCAAATTTGTGTTCCAAAAGGTTCAATGAGGGAGAACCTCATCGAGGAGAAACATAATGGGAGCCTAAATGGACGCTTTGGACTAAATAAGACATTGGACCTAGTGGAGAGGTTCTATTGGTGGCGAAAGATGGAGAAGGAAGTGATAAAATATGTGGAGTAGTGTTGCATATTTTAGAAGGCTAAAGGCACTTCATCAAATGTGGAACTTTACCAATTATTACCCATCCCAAGTAGACCTTGGAAGTGCATAAGTATGGACTTCATAGTGGGGTTGCAAAGGAATCCAACTGGTTTAGACAATCTATTTGTAGTGGTAGACAGGTTTAGTAAAATGAACCACTTCATAACATACAAAACTACACATAATGCCAGCCATATTGCCTACTTTTTCTTCAAAGAAATAGTGAGGATTCATGGCCTACCAATGAGCATTGCTGCAGATAGGGATGTGAAGTTCATGGGTCACTTTTGGAAGACCCTATGGAAGAGCATAGGTACAAACTTATCCCATGGATCTTCCTATTATCCTCAAATGGATGGGCAGACTGAAGTAATCAATAGATTTCTTGGGAACTTTCATAGATTTCTAACAAAGGAATATGGACAAGGATGGGAGAAATTTATTCCATAGGAATAATTTGCCTATAATGATAGCACAAATAGGACTACAAGATAAATTACATTTGAGATTGTGTATGGAGCACATTCAAGGGGTGTAATGGAGCTAAGAGACCTCAAAGGATATGAGGGAGTGAGTGGGCATGCTGATGACTTCGCACAATCAATGAAGGAAGTGCGTGAAAAAGTGAAAAAGAGCTTAATGGAGGCCAATCAAAAGTTGAAGCTAAAAAGAGATGAGGGAAGAAGAGATTTATAGTTTGAAGTGGGAGAGTTGGTAATGGTGTTCCTAAATAAGGCAAGACTACAAAAGCGGATACCTAGTAATCTACAGATGAAAATAATTTGACCTTGCAAGATATTGGCTAAGTATGGGCCTAATGCTTATAACATGGATTTTCCCAAGGAGATGTCAATTTCTCCAGTCTTCAATGTGAAAGATTTGATTAAATATAAGGGGCCAGATATGGATGAGCTGCAGTACAGTACAAAGGTGCATAAGGATATGGGAGAGTTCAAGACTCTAGAACAAGTCAAGCCACAAGTGGAAAGGATATTGGATTCAAGGTTGAAGAGAATATAGTGAAGTGTAGGAAGAAACCAGAGTCAGAAGCTACTTGGATAGCTGAGAGACTTCAAGAATTATGGAATCAGTGAGGAGTTCTTGACACCACGGGTACCTTAACTTTCTTGTTGCAGGGGGAGGATGGTGTAGGAGCACCCTCAGGTATTTAGGTATATCTCTAGACATTTTAGCTTGTTCGTTGGTTTTTCCAACCATCCATGAATAAGGAATAATCTATAAAGTCCCTAGAGTTTTTTGAGGTTTGATTAGAGTTTGGAAAGATTAGGGTTTGTATGTTGTTGAGTCTAGTTAATTCTAGGGGTCTAGAACCTAGAAGTCAACTCAAAAATCAAAGGGTTGACCAAAGCCCCAAAGTGGGAATATTTTTAAGTTTTTAATGTTATTAAGTCATTTGAGTTCAATTGGTAAGCTTTGGAACCAATTAGGACCCTCAAAGTTGAGAAAGTGACATTTTGACAACAGTTGTCAAAGTTGTCATGACAACAATTCCTAGATTTCAAGAATTGGCTCTTATGATGCCCAAATCATGACCAGAGGGTCTAGAAAAGTGAGATGGAAGTATATAAGGTTATTTCAACCCTAATTTGACAGTGATAATTCATATTGTACGGACTGGTGTTTGAGAACAACTAATTTGTAGTGTAATTAACCTATAGAGCCATCATCCATCAATTTTATGGATTGAATGAAAGTATAGATAGTGTTTGAAATGTAATTTCTGAATTATTTGTGCCATTATATTAGTTATTATTTCTTTTTGGTTAGCTTTTGTTTAAGTTGTTGCATTCTGTGAGTTCACTGGCCAATTTTGGTCCAGTCATGTAAAGAATGGCTTTTATTAGTGTTATCATGGTTCAAAATCCATGACCAATTGGAATCCATTAGATCCTTGTATATAATTTGTATATATGGCTTGTAGAGTGTGTGTACAGTGGAAGCTTGAGAACAATTAGGCCCTAGGCAGGTACTAGCTATTTTGGCTAGGGTAACTAAACAGTGAAGAGGCAATGGAGGTTGTAGAGTGATTGGTATGTGCCAATTAAGGATAGAGGAGTGTAGGGGCATGAAGTACAGACCTTGTGATGGAAGGAGAAGTTTTGAGCAACCCATTTGATCAGTTAAAGAATCCTAAGAAACCAAACCAGTCTTCATGCCTTAGAAACCCTTATTTTTAGGGGTTTGGTGAAAGTCCATTGTACAGACAAGATAGGAATCAGAGACCTAGAAAATCTTGAAGGGGAGGAAAAACCCACAAAAAATATGCAATTTTTTTCTAGTGCTGTTAAGGGGTTTTAGGAATAAAGTTGCATTTTCAGTGATTAGGAGGGTTAATAGGCCTAAAAGGGCTACAAGTGCTAAAAGGCTAGTAATTTGGAACTCGATTGGGAAATGTATGAAAGATCCACAATATTAGATCCATAAAGGTTGGGATAGACCTAAGAGGAGTCAAGAAACCAATCCACAATAATTTGACACCATTTTGGGTGTTAGGTGATCAAGGAAATCATGAAAAAATAGAGCTATGGAGAAGGGTTTAGTAAAGTGCTTAAAGTTGGTGGAGAGCTCCTAGTGTGTTAGGGGATCAAAGAGGCATCCTATAGTTATGGTAGTGATAGAGACCCTAAAAGAAGACCAAGAGAAAGGTCTTAGAGAGATATAAGGCTCTAGGAGAGGAGCAACCTATAAAACATGCTACCAAATTTTCACTCTTCTGAAGTGAGCTCTGTGACGAGCCAACCCTGTTAAATGTTACAATACACACTGTTAAGTGTGACCCAGTTAAAGGATTTAATCACCATGATAAAATTGATCCTTGTTAGAGGGATTAGAGAATTCCATTGGAATGTCACCTTGATTGAAGGATTTAACAATATGATTGTTAGGTCAACCTTGTTTAAAAGGATTTTGCAACTGATACAATGGTTAGAAAGTAAGAACAAATTGTGATCTGAAACATACAACTTGCTTTGCAAATACAGATCCAATTATAGCTCAAATGTTAATTAATTGACTGGCCCACATTTCATTTCTAGCATTGAGCTCTTCTCAAAAATCCTTCAAGCAATCACCACTCTGCACTCCTGTACTGCTCTCTTCAGCCTTCTCTTCCATCTTCCTAGATTTTGCCAATCAACTGAATTAACCTCTACCATAGACACATAACTCGCAATTAGGTTAATTTTATACCTATGTTATTAGGTAGCTCAATTTTTTTCCACTTAATCATCACCATAGATCTTATGGTTTGGTTGGATCTAAGAAATCCTTCAAACATTTCATTTCCATCTACATTGTAGAATACATCCTAAAACTCCTTCTTCAATTTATACATAAAATCAGTTAAACATATATTAAATGCTCATTTAACTCTCGACAACAATCATCCTTATCTTAAATACACTTCACATAACTCAGCCAGTTCATACTTTCTAATCTCTTTCTCTGCTACTTTCTCCCATAAGAAATGATACTTAATAGAAATATGTTTAGTCTTTGAATGCATTACATGATTCTTTGACATATTCATTGTGCTAGTGTTATCATAATGGATAAACATTGGATCTTAAAAAATAATTCATATGTCCTTCAACATTTTTTTCATCCAAACAACTTGTGCACAATTTATTATAGTAGAAACATACTCTGATTCAGTAGTAGACTAATAAATACACTCATGCATCTTACTTAACAAGGAAACCAACCTTTTCCCAAGGAAAAATGCTCCACCACTTGTACTCTTTCTATCATCAACATTACCTGCCCAATTAGCATCAGTATAAGCCTGCAAAATGAAGTCATATGATTTTTCATATGATAATCCATATTCTATTGTTCCTTTCAAGTATCTAAAAATTATTTTCATCGCAACAATGTGTGTTTCTTTAGTATCTTCTTAATATCTTGCCACAATTCCAACTCTAATGGAAATATCTAGTCTAGTGTGAGTTAGATATTGTAGACCACCAATCATCGATATGTATTTTTTCTAAAAAACACTTTGAGTCTCATCATGTCGTGCCCAAAAGTTGGGCAAAAACACACGAAGAAGTTTTTTTTAATAACGCACTAAAACAGGATACCAAAACAATCACAAGGGTAACACGCGCATGCAAAATGGTACAAAGGGATTGATGAAACTAGAAAGGTAACAAGGAGAGGAATAGATTTCAGAGCTATCCTAAAAGGATGCCTAAAGCTCCAAACTAGATCTTCATGCAAACTGAGGTAGTTGACCAAAAGTCAACCAGAGTTGACCCAAAGTTAACTATTCTCCGAAATATGTGAAAGACACACACTAGGGTTCGCTAGACACAAGGATGTCTTGTACATGCAAATCGAGATGGTAAGACTAAAGTCAACTAGGGTTGACCAAAATTCAGCCATTCCTCAAAATACATGGAGGGTCAGTAGGGCCTACTAAGGACTAAAGAGGACCAAGGCATGCAATTTGAGAATAGTTGACTAGAAAGTCAACCCATGTTGACCAAAAATTCAACTGTCATCGAAAGGTGCAAAATCGATACCCTAGGGTCTAGAGCCTAGAGGGAACATTGGGTTCAGAAATCAAAGACAATGATCAATGTTGGATCACGGTTGACCAAATGTCAACCGTGCACGAAATTAGTTCAAGGGTGGTGGTAAAAATGTCTAAATTCTTATTTACTTTTAAAGAGTAAATTAATTAAATATCTACATTTCAAACCCCCTCATAAAATTATTAAATATTATATTCCTTACTCTATAACAACTATAAAGATAATGATAAAAAAAAAAGATTTCCCTTTTAAATATAAACTAATTTCTAAAAACAGATGAAGCCTTATCTAATCATAAAGATACTTAACAATTCATTATAAATAATATTAATAACTAAAAATAATAATAACATTGCTAATGTATTTTTAAAAAAAAGTAAATAAACAATATTACTTTATTACATTAATCTAATACTAACTACCTAAAGATTAAAATATGATTATATATAAATCAAATCTACTTATACAAATCCAATCTAAGCAAATCAAATATAAATGAAAATCTAATCTAAAACGCCATGTTAATATACTAGAAAGAGCGAAATAATTAATAGATATATAAAAAAAATGAATTTAATTAAAGAGAGAAGGTTAGGGGAGGCGGCCAGACGAACCACAGTGGCGGCGACCGAGAGCAGAGAGCAACGAGGGTCAAAGGCAGCGGCAAAGGGTTTTGAAGGTAGCGGCGGCAGGGTGTCCAGGGCCACGCAGGGCGAAAGGGAGGGAAAACGAGGCAGAGCGGTGGTGGTCGCAACCGGCGGCACCACCGCCCGCGGGTATTACAACCCAACGCACAGGGGGAGAACGTGGGGTGGCCGATGCCAGTCAGCAGAGCCTCCCCACTGTGCTATTCACAATGGGTGGCCCGCAGGCCATGCGGCCCCCGTGAAAAAAATTTGCACGCCGACGGGTTTGGGGGGGTTTCGGCCCTCCCCAAAAGTTAAATTTTTATCTCTTTTTTTAAAAAAAAACTACAGTCAGTTTATTATTGTTATTATTTTTTTGTTTAGCATAAAAAATTTTAAATAAATGCTTCTACACATACTGCTCCATTTAAAATAATATATATAAATGGTTTTTTTTTTTTAATTTAAAAATTAATTTTATTGGTGGAAACCCGACTGTATTTTTCAAAACAACAACTATACAGGAGATTTTTTTTTAAAAATAAATACATGGTTGCATTATATATTTTATTCTACTATCAATGGTGGAATAAAATGTAAATTTGAGCATATATATTTTTTTAAGTAATTTTCAGAATATGCTAAGAAACAAAATAAGAACATAATTATTTCTCTCAAGAAACATTAATTCCAAATAGTTTATTAACTTAACTTCTATCTCAGTTTAGAATACCTTCATTGTTTGTTTTGTGAATCCAATATATATAAAAATATGCAATTACTAAATTTTTAAAGCTTAAATTTAAATGGTAATTTTCTACATTTATAGGAGCAATGAATTTAGTGAATTCTCTTCTTTTGTTGCAATATTAACATAATGGTAATTTAATAAGGGTAAAATGCATGTCATAATTTTTGCAAGCTTTCTCAATTTATAAAATGAGTCATGAATACCTTTTTCCTTTCAACCTCCATGTAGAAACATGGTAAGAAAATTAACAAAATTATAAGTCTACAACCTCATAAGGGTCTTAATACAAACTAGAATCCATGAAGTTTTCTTTTCATAAAATAAAGGTTACAAAATGATGATTTTCCAGCCATACCCATCTTCCCCATAAGGGTGTTATCCATTTTCGCTATCCCTTCAAGAACCTAAACAAAATGTTGAGGTTGACCATGGAGGCTCACCTCCCAACCTAGGCCTTTACAAGGCCACCCCCAAGCTTGGGGATCCAATCTGGAATGGGTTACAAACAGAAACACCCAACAAGAAGGAAATGAATAAAAACTCAAACACAAGAAAACTTCCCAACATCAGGATGAACAAGAGGAAGTATCTCCAAGAGACAATCCATAAATAGGGGTAGTGGTAGACCTCACTGAAGGAGAAAGCCAAGAATGCACATAGACTACACAAGCCTCACATGAACTTGATGAGGACCATCTTTACAAGATGCTACCCTAAATAACCTCCTTATACCTCCTAAATGCCCTCAGGCCCATCTTGGCTTCATGGGTCTCATGTTACCCCAAGTTTATCCCTCCTCACATGGGAGACTCTACACTTAACAGGAATCATTTCCAACTACCCCTCCAAGGCTACTCTACCCTCTAAAGGGTGAGTGTACCTTTAAGACCCATTCAAAATAAAGCACATAATAAAGACATTTAAAAAAATATTTAAATTTTCAACATAAAATAAAAGCTTCAAAACACATAAGACTCCATTAATGGAGTCTTTGAGCTCAAGAACACACATAAACACAAACAATAACTTTAAAAGCATTCCAACCTTAATCCAATCTAAGGTGTGAAGAGGAATGGTGTTGATCTATCCTTCCTAAGCTTCCTTCTCCAAAGGCTCCTTCAAACTGAATTTTGTCTCTAAGGGTAGAGAGTGGGTGAACATTCAACTCATCCTAAAATCTTCCCTAAATAGGCAAACCTCCAACATGAGTAAGGCTTAACCCAAGGGTGAGGTAACTCTAACCAATCCTAAAATAAACCACATCCTAACTCTCCAAGGGTGAAGTCAAAAGAAACTTGGGTAGAAGAGAGAGTGAGGTTAACCAAAGTCACACTCCTCTTCCAAATTCGCTCAAAGATGAAAATGACACTTAAAGGGAGTAATAAATGAGTTTAGAGGCTCATTAATGAYAGAAAATGACCCCTAACCCATAGGGTACCAAGTTGGGTGACTAAAACTGACCCCGGTTACCCCCTAGGAGCCCAAAAGACCCTCTAAAACTCACCCTGAAGTTAACCTACGGATTTCTAAGTCAAAGAAATTCTAGAAAATTCTAACCCTAGGGTAAGCTTGGGTACTACTCCTAGATGACCTTAGTTAACCCTTAACTAACCTTGGTCTCCCCTTTACTAGCCATGTCAAAATTAAATTACAACACTTGCCAAACTTGGCACATTAAATTAAAATAATAGTCATGACTTAATCACATAAACATTTACTAACTTAATAACACACATGCAACCCACGTTTATGAAATAAAAACATAACAATGAGGTCCATGTCTCTTTATATAGATAGGATCTTGGAAAGCATGGGTATTTACATAGGTTCCAGTACTGGGTCCCCGATTTAGATCCATGGTCAACTTTTCCTGTACACTCAATGCACACATCAGTAGATCCAAAACAACATGCTATGAAACATAACATAACGTCAATAATACATGTAATCATATAAACCACATTACATTAGAACTGAAATATCCTAGCATTGGTTTCCTAAACCAAATTCATCATGTAACATTCATACATTTAAAATCCATATAAGACATCAACATAAACTAAAACTGAATCAGAACATAAAGCATCTCAAAAGTACCCTGATAACAAAATTAGGTGTTGAATATATAACACAGGATTCCTCTGATTCTCAAATGTATAAAAAGTCTCTGATAGTCAAAGTATGTCAAAGCATAAACTACTAAAAGAATGAGAACAAAATAGTAAACTATAACAGTCTAATGTAGGTCTCACACATCATTACTAGTTCACTTGTATAAAGTCACCATGGGTGTTCCAACAGGTTTACAATCTTCCATTCCAGATATTTTCAACATTTCCTTAAGATACTTGGACTGGGATATAAAAATACCATTCTTACTCTGACTAATTTGCAAACCAAGAAAAAATTTCATCTCACCAATCATTGACATTTCAAATTAATTTTCCATTTCTTTAGAGAACTTCTTACTCATTTTATCATTGCCTCTAAAAATCATATCATCAACAAAAACTTCTATGATAAAGATTCCATCTTCCTCAGTTCTTAAATATAAATTACTGTCTGCATTACCTTTTCTGAAACCTGTTAGGATTAGGTAATACTGAGAGAGGGGTGAATCAGTATTACAACACTTATTAAAACTTTTCAACCAATTAAACATTAACCATATATTTGTAGAAATGAAAAGAATATAAGAAAATAACATAGTACTCATAACACCATAGTTTTTTTGTTGAGGAAACCCTGGCCAAGGGAAATCCCCGATGGGGATGGTACCCACAAGCATGTACTAAAGTATAGTGTCCTTGTGAGGAGACCTATCCCTATTAGGAGCTGAAAATCACATAGTACATTTCCTTGTTAAAGGAATTATAACCCTGTTAAAGGTATACAACACCTTGTTAGGGGTCAACTGAGCTTACAACTCTTACAATGTAATTCTATTACAAAATGTTCACAATTATGAACCAAAAAAAGTATCTGTAATGCTTAGATAGTTCCTATCATATCTCATCAATGATATATATCACCCTCTCCTCTACAATTCACATATAATCCATCCAATCATCACACATACATCCATATATTTTCTCAAAAACATTTTCTCCATATATATATATATATATATATATATATATATCTTATCTCTTTACTAAGTTGGCTCTCTTAACCAAATATTACATAGCCGACTCTCAATACAAAATGCATTTAATAAAACAAATATCAAATGAAAACTCAGCGCTCTTACATAGTCAAAGTTTAGGTTATCAACAACCATAATCCAACTTTGATTTCCTGGAGTCCATGTCATACTCTCTGAATCATCGCATCTATCCAACTGTTCTGTATCACTGTTCTATTGTTGTCTACCTGTCTTCAAATCTCTCTAACTTGATATAAACTATACAAAAAAAAAAAAATCTTAGGTGGAGGTCACATATACCTCATACTATCTTCCTCTAATATCACTTTCCCTAATTCATCGATCTCAATCTTTGATACCCAAAATACCTTTGTAACTCTACTTCTGTACTTAGTCAATTTCTGAGTCATCAAAACTCAACCTCATAGTAATCGATCTGTAACACAGATTTGTTTCCATAAATGAAAACCAAAAAGTGAATCTCACCATGTGAAATAGATTACTTTCCAACAATCTCTCCCTTGGTAATTAATGGAAACACTTAACAAAAAAATGACTAAGTGTTCCAATAGAACTGTCTCTCCTTCTTTCTCTATTTCGCTTTTATTTTCTTCCCCATACATTTTTCTTCTTTATCATTTTTCTATAATTTTTCTTCTCTTCTCCCCCTTTGACAAAATTGACAAAGGTTCATACAAATTAATAAAATCAGTGCTTGCTCACTAGTTTTAGAACATATTGAAAGGAATCTTCCAAGATCTTCAGTTATGTACCCCATGACTTTAGTAATAGTTGACTAACATGAATTAGTCCATTCAATACAAATTATTTATTCTATACTTATTTCAACTCTATACGCATAGAGTTAGTCAATGCATCTACTATCTTCTCCAAGTCTGATAGGTGTGCTTCAATTATGGATAGCTTAGGAGTGATAAAAATCTTCAAAAAATTGAATCTAGTCAGTACTCTCCCTTTCTCATTATCCAATATATCTAGTTTTTCCAATATTCTTGTTACTTCCTTGTCCAATCTATTATATGTTGTGAAGAGGTTTCACAATTGTCCATCATATTAATCAAAGTTTCCCTTTCCTTGGAAATTATGTCTTAAATGTTCTGAACATGCCTAATAGGATTCACGCAGTAGGTAAATAATTTTCTTCCATGTCCAATGCAACTCTTAGCATTTGCACTAGTGGTTTTCAAAATGCTCAAGTCCCAAGAGATGGACTTGCAAACTTCGGATAGGTTCTTCTAAGACTAGTTATTTTCTACCTTCTCCTCTAAAATATTTATCAAAATCTCATTATATCCATCAAATTCATCAAGTGTTATCTTTAGGTTTTCAATGTCATCTCTATCCTAGAAAATAATAGGTACTAGAAGAAATTTGTTCACATTATCAATTTCTCTAGTTATTACCTTAGCCTTTTTGTCACCTTTTTGTTTTGATCTCTCCTTGGCTTTAGTGAGTGCAGTTAAAGCCAATTTTACTAGCTCATCTTCATCCATGCAATCAACATCAACATCTGTTGTATTTTATTTTATTTCCAACAATGAAGTATAAGATGTGATTACCTCATTTTTACTTTCATATTTTTCTTCCTATTCTTTCTGCCCTTCATCCTACATTTTTTCACTCTATTCTTTCTTCTTCTCTTCTTCCTCTTTCTACTCTTCTTCCTCAACAATTGTGTTGTCCAAATTTTCTGCAAATGGGTCCTTCTCATCATTAAAGGTGTCAAGTGTTATAGGTACACCAGAAACATAGAAATCTAGTTGTGTGTTAACTTCACTCTTCTCAACACTTGCCTCAGCTGGCTTTGAACTCTCTCCCATTCCTAAGTTTGTAGGTGAAATAGTTTTAGGAAGTGGAGTCTCCTCAGGAGTAGGATTCATCAATATTTTCTCCAGTGCTTTCTAAGTCTCCTTAGTGATTTCATGATATCTTCTTGCCATGATTTTTAGTAGTCTGATCTTAGTTCTCAACAAAGGTTTCAATTATTTAAGTATTCCATCCCTTTCTTGCAAAGATATCATAGGTATCATATTGTCAATTTCCTCATTTCTGATTGTTTCATCCTCTGTCTGTGCTAAATGTTTCCTAGTCTCCAATCTCCCATACAAGTCTTCAGGTACACTTCACTCAATTTCCAATAGTGTCTTCTTGAAAAAAAGTAGATGATTAACCACAATATCTTCAATCTTAAGTTTATCTGTCTCACCATACATGTCATGGTATATATTTATTGTAACTATCTTACCCTTCTCAATAGTTCTCTTCTCAATCATCTTCATTTCAGGCTTCCATATGTGCTTATCTGTTTGAGTTTTCTTCTCTTCTCTCACTATGCTCTGCCCTTTAGGTGGTGAATGTTTTCTGCTAGATCTACTGTTTACTCAAGGAGTAATATTTTCATCTTTTATTGTCTGTTGTGATGGAGAAGTTGGAATCTCTACCGTCACCACTTCTGAATTTGAAAGGGTTGTAGTACTATCACTTTCCAATCTAGAAGGTTGGTCTGCCATTTTTTTCACTTCTTTCAATTCATCTTCTGTCAGTCCTACCTTTGCCACATTCATGCACAAGGTTGTTAAATTTCCTTTTCCTCAGAGCTTTGGTCTATTCCTCTCTCACCTTAGTATATTTCTCCTCATAAGTTCCTCATCTTTCCTCCGTTGTATCAATTTCAAATGCAAGAACATGTTCAACTTACATATTAAGTACCTCTAAATTTACCTCATATCCCATAGGATAACACAACATTTCTTCCTTGGTGTGACTTCCTGAAAGCATACACAATCAGTTTCAACCATGGAATAGATTGTATCATTTTACTTCTCAACTATGTCATAAGATATTTTATATCTATTTTTCATCTATCTCTAAAGGATTTTTATCATGCCAAATAGTTCACCATCAACCCATGTTTTGTTCTGTTATCTGTAACTCTATGTGATCTGAATACCAGTAGGTATCCCTAATTTCCAACCACTAGGGTGTATACCTAGAATTTTGTGTTCAATGTGGATAAACATATGTACCAATAGTGAGCCAAATCTAAAGGTCTTCATTCTATCTTTCGTTACTAGTTTCACATTTTCAAGAAATTGATGTGCCAACACTTCACATAGTTTAAATTTTACATTTTGTTTTACCATTTTCCATGTCATCATGATAACTCCTATAGATACTAAATTAGGTCTACTTATAAAGTAGAATTTATAGCCAAGTGTCATAGCAATTAGTCTCACATCTTGTTGAAAGATGTCATTCACAGTCATTTCTCACCTATCCCATTTAGAGTGTGTTAGGGTTTGGACTTTCTTCTTCACATGCTTCTCTGTAACAGGAATGATTCTTGTGTTTTCCAATCCAATAATCTCATGAATTAAATCAGTTCAAATATTCACAGGCTTCTTGCCTATCCAAATGAATTGATCATGTACTCTACTCAATAATATCTTGAACCATTCTTCTTCATCAAATTCACACAAATCCATAATTTTCATAATACTCATCTGATCAATGTGTTTGTATTCATCTCTCATACTTCCTTTGTCAGTTATATACTCTATCTCAGTAGATATCTCATCAATTCCCAATATATCATACTTACAATGAATGTAAGCCCTAATATCTTCTATGAGTAGAACTTTGTAGGGTGTCCAGGAAAATGCTCCTTTTGGGTCTTCTTCACAAGACTTGAACATATGTTTCTTAAACTTATACCTACATTGATCTACAACATCATAAATAACATGTGCATCCATAGCTAGATTATGTAAGTACCTCTTCCACGCTGAATTTTGAGTTTCTTCTTTAATCGATCATGTAGGGAAAATGTAGGATGGACTGAATCTCTCTACTCTCTGATCTCCTTAGGTTTCTCTTCATAAAATGGTGAATAAATAGATCTTCATATGGTACTTTACATAATGTTTAAGTTATAAAAGTTCACTTTACCCAATATTGTCCAGTCAGCTACAGATCTTGCAATCAAAATTTATGCATCATTTGATGTTTCACTCTTAACTGTTTACTCCATGATGATGGCCATGTTCATACCTAAGCTCACATGAGATCAATCCACAAGTTTTGGTGTGGTATATATTCTAATATCTTTATCATATGCTGCCCCTATGGCCATGATCGGCCAACTAGGTCAATTATTCTTTACTTGCATCAGGGGAAGATCCAGTAGCATCTACTGTCTCTCCTTGAACCAATGTCTCACTTGTTTCTTTGATCTTCCAAATCTTACAACTATTTTTATCTTTGGCTTTCTTTAAAATACTATCAAAATCATTCGTTAAATCTGCAACACTCTTACCAATATCATTTCCATTCTTCTATGTATTCATAGGAGGTGGCACTCTTATGTTGTTTTCTCCATTATACCTAAAAAACTTCTCTATATAACATGGATTATTGCATTTGTAACATATAGGAGGTCTTATTTCTTTATTTACTTACAGCTTACAGTACTTCGCAACATGTCCAATGTTACTACATTTTTAGCATTTAGGTTTCACTGTAGGTTCTTTTCCATTGTCTCATCTATATCTGGACTAATTAGATTTCCTGCATTCTGCATTCTTGTGCCCATATCCATTACAATTAAAACAATAGCCAAAAAAGATCTTAAAAGGGGTATTACCTCTATAGTCTCTTTTCATATGTCCAAACTTGTTACAACCAAAGCATCTACCTCTGAAAGGTCTGATCTAATTTCTAGATTCTTCAATAGTAGGTTTTTCAACATTAATCTTTGCATCAGATTTCTCTTCCTGATTCTTTGAGCATTCACTCTCATTGAAGCCAATACCAGTCATATCACCTTTAGGTTTTTTTCTGTCTCTTTGTTCGTCGATCAAATCATTACTGGTGTGAAGTTTATCAATGTGTTTCTTTGCCTCAATAAGTTCACCTTTTATAATCTAATTGTATTTCTCTAGTTCTAGATACATGTTCTATTAGTTGTCAGCCTCATTCTCATTTTTTCTAATGCACTATTCAAGGTTTCTTCAGTATTTTTATTAGCATCCTTTTGTAACTATATCTCTTTAGTGATAGCTTCATTCTCAAGTTTCAAAGTTTCATTTTATTCTTCAAGTTGCTTCATTTGATCTAAATTTATTTGTCTAAATCTTCTTTTATCTGAAACATAAGATCTTGTCTCTGACTCGGGAAAGTTCAAGATGCTCTATGAGTTTCTTTATAAATTTATCAGCTCTTCACATGTTAAATCTTAATTCTCCATTCTCTTCTTTTGCTTTGTCAAGGTCTTCAAGTGTAGCATCAAAGTTCTCTTTTAAACTATCCAAATCCATTCTGATCTCCCTTAAGCTGTTAGAATTTCTCTTCAAGGGCCAAAAGCTCTGATACCAATTGTTAGGATTAGGTAATACTGAGAGGGGGTGGTGAATCAGTATTATAGAACTTATTATAACTTTTCAACCAATTAAACATTAACCATATACTTTTCGAAATGATAATAACATAAGAAAATAAAAAAGTACTCATAACACCATAGTTTTGTTGTCAAGGAAACCCTGGCCAAGGGAAAACCCTGGTTGGGATGGTACCCACAAGCATGCACTAAAGTATAGTGTCCCTATTAGGAGACCTAGCCATGTTAGTAGCTGAATATTACATAGTACATTTCCTTTTTAAAGGAATTAAAACCCTATTAAAGGTATACAAGACCGTGTTAGGGACCAACTGAGCTTACAACTCTCACAATGTAATTATGTTACAAAATTTGCCTAGTTATGAACCAAAAAAAGCATCTCTAATGATTACATAGTTCCTATAATATCTCATCAATAATCTTTGTCATCTTTTGCTCTACAATTTTCATATCATCCATCCAATCATCTCACATAAATCCATATATTTTCTCAATAAATAAGTTCTCCATATATATATATATATATATATATATATAGATATATATATATATATATATATATATATATATATATATATCTTAACTAGGTTGGCTCTCTTAACCAAATATTACAGAGTCGGCTCTGAATACAAAATAAATTTAAATAAAAAAAATATCAAATGAAAAGTTGGCACTCTTACATAGTCAAATTGTAGGTTATTAAAAACCATAATCCGACTCCAATTGCCTGGGGTCCATGTCATACTCTCTGAATCATCGCATCTGTCCAACTATTAAGTATCACTATTCTGCTGATGTCTTTCTGTCTTCAAATCTCTCTAACTTGTTGTAAACTTTAGAAAAAAAAAAATTCGGTCTCAGGTGGAGGTCACATATACCTTATAATATCTTCCTCTAATCTCTCTTTCCCTAATTCATCAATCTTGATTTTTGATACCCAAAATACCTATGTAAATTGGCTTCTGTACTTAGTCAATTTCAAAGTCATCAAAACTTAACTTCATAGGAATCGTTCTATAACCTAGATGTGTTACCATAAATGACAATTAAAAAAAGTGAATCTCACCATGAAAACTAGATCACTTGTCAAAAAAACCAAGATGAAGTAAGTACTTTTCTAGTGTTTCATACGATGGGGTGAACCCACAATAGTGGGTTACACTTTTGTGGACGAAGAAATTCCTCCTAAAATTTACAAAGCAAGAGGATTTAGAATGTACTTTCGATAGAAAGTATGGAATTTTGATATAAAGTAGGGAAGTTTAATAGAAATTACTTTCTATCAAAAGTCCTTGAATATGGAAATTTAATTCAATTAATTTTGATAGAAAGTAGTTTCGATTGAAACTACTTTCTATCGAAAGTAGTTTCTATGGAAACCCCTTGATTAGAGGCCATTTGCAAAGGCTAAAAAAAATCTATATTTTTCATGGCTTTGGGGCTCAAGTACATGGCTCAAATGAAAGACTAGGGAGATGTCCTTTTTCATTGCACAAGTACTTTGAATGATCTTTCTAACGAATATAGATTTTACATTTTTTGAATTAATTAGGTCTATGTTTTTTAACATGCATCGAATGTAGGTTTTTTATTGAATATAAACCTCCATGTTTGACGTTCAATGAAAAATAGTAGAAGAGAGAATTTTTTTTTTTTAAAATAATAGCACCCTCTGGCTTCGAGTCTACTTTCTATCAAAAAAATAATAATTAATTTTGATAAATACATAAGTTATAATCTATGCAATCAAGGTATGTCAAAATTATGGTTTACTCTACTTTAAACATAAATAAAATATGTAATAATCATAATAATGTCATCAAAACAATTGCATGCCCTTTGTTTGGATGTTAAAAAACCAAATTCAAAAGAAGGACATTGATATCTATTTTAGAAAAACATTTATGCTCTATGAAGTCAATGTAACTTTTTGAAAATGACATTTTCAGCAACATGGTAGTTTTAGTTGGAGAAAAAAAAACATTCAAATAAATTCAAAAAAAAATGAAAAAATATATTTAGAATCTAGACAAAAAATCCTAAAAGACTCTAGTTTACTTCAACTTTTGATTTCAAATGTTTTAACGACAATATGCATTTGAATCTGAATTTTTTTTTTCTAAATGTAGACTTCAATGTCTATTTAGGCAAAAAAGTGTAACCCACTATTATGGGATCACCCCATTCTCTCGGTGCTTGTTTTAGTCCATACAATTCTCTCTTTAACTTACACACCATTTCTTCATCTATGTCAAAGGAAATCCATTAGGTTGCTCTATGTATACTTCTTCTTCCAAATATCCATTCAAGAATGTTGACTTCACATCCATCTAATATACTTTAAGGTCTTTATGTGCAGTGTAAGAAAGAAATAATCTCAAATATTATAGCCTAGCAACATGAGAAAATGTTTCTTAAAATTCCATGCCTTCTTGTTGTGAGTATCCTTTACAAACTTGTCTAGCCTTATTTCTTACCACAATTCCTTCCTCATCCATCTTGTTTCTAAAAACCCATTTAGTTTCTATTAAATTTTTGTTCTTAGGTCTTGGAACCAATTCCCAAGTATTATTTTCTCTTTATCTGTTCAAGTTCTCCTTCAATAGCTTTAGTCCAAGATTCATCTCTACATGCTTCATTAGTAGTTTTTAGCTCAACTTGAGAAATAAAACAAAATTCATTTCTAACTCTAGATCTAGTCATCATACATTTACTTACATCACCAATAATGTTTTCTTTAGTATGGTTCTTCTTAACATACCTCAGAGTCTTAGGAGTCTCAATAAGCTCAACAATTTCATCTTCAATCTTATTATCAACCATCAAAGGTTATTTAGGTTCAACAATTACCCCTTATATCTCTGCAATATGACCACAACCATATATTTTTTCCTGAATCTGAAAATTTTCATCTATCCTCACATTGGTGCTTTCAATCAACTTTCTCAAGATCTCAGATTGAAAAAATTATATGCTTTTATATTAGTAGAATAACCAAGAATAATTCCTTCATCACTTCTAGCATCAAACTTCCTATCTCATCATCTCTTCTGATAACATTTACTTCCAAATATTCTGAAATATTTTATAGTAGGTGTATGATCAAACCATAATTCATAAGGATTCTTAATTGTACCTTCTCTGATCTAAATTTTGTTCAAGGTGTACACAACAGTACAAAGAACTTCCTTCCAATGAACATGTGATACATTTCCTTCCAGAAAAATAGTTCTTAGACCATTTAATATTGTTCTATTTCTTCACTCCTCTATTCCATTATGTTGTTGTGTCCTAGGTGCAGATGTCTATCTATATATTCCACGCTCTTCACAGTAGGTATTAAATAAATCTGATGTAAACTCACCACCTTTGTCTAATCTCAAACATTTTATCTTGATACCAGATTCATTCTCAAATTTTACTTTTAAGAAATTGAATTTGTCAAATTCTTTAGATTTCTCTCTTAAATATGTAACCCACATCATTCTAGAAAAGTCATCAACAAAAAGTATAAAGTATCTTTCAGCATAATAAGATCTTTTTCTTGTAGGACCACAAAGATCTGTAAGCACCAGATCCAACTTCCATTTTGCTGAATAATATTTTCTTTTAAAAGTGCTTCTAGTCTTCTTCCCCATAACACACTCTCTATACATAGTGTTATATGGTTTCATAATCTTGGGTAGATCTCTCATAGCATTAGTCATACTTGCCTTCACAATGTTATCAAATTTAACATGAAAAAATATTATATGCCATAGCCAACTTTTATCAACCTTCGCAATAAAACAAGAGGATTGAAATGTGTTCAATTCAAACAAATTACATCTATATTTAGAACCAAATGTGATCAAATCCCCTAATTTACTTCTTATAGAACATTTCCCATCAATGAATTTCAATTGATAACCTCTGTCCACTAACTATCCAACACTCAACAAATTATGCATAATTCCATCAACAATTAATAGATTGTTAGTATTAATCTTTCCATCCAGAGAAATAAATCCAACTCCAATGATAATCTTAGGAGTATTTTCACTAAATCTAAAAACACCACCATCATATCTTTTCAAACTCACAAACTTTTTTTTATGTCCAGTCCTATGATGTGAATAGCCACTATCTATAACCCATTCAGATTTCTTTTCAACATGGGATACTAAGGTTTTTTCTTCATGTATAGGCTCATCATCCTTAATAGTAGTAAATTCAATTTCATCATAGTCACCATCATCATCATAAGATACGCCTTCACTAGCATAATAACATTCCTTGTCTTTTGAATAATTAGTTTTGTAATACTTAGCTTTGTGCTTTGGAACCCTTGTAGGACATTGAGATGCAAAATGACCAATGTTGTTACATGAAAAATATTTCAAAAGTAATTTGCCTTCAAATTTACCCTTACATCTCTTTTCTCTTCTAAAGATTAGGGCTACCAATGTCAAGATTAAGTAATACTGAGAGGGGTAGTGAATCAGTATTATATCACTTGAAATAAACTTTAAACCAATTCAACATAAGCCATAAGAATACTAAAATTAAAGGAACACAAAAAAATAACACAATACTCCTAAAACCATTATTTGTTTTTGAGGAAACCCTTGCCAAGGGAAACCCCAAGTGGGGACGGTACCCACAAGCATGCACTAAAGTATAATTTCCCTGTTAGGAGACCTAGTCCTGTTAGGAGTTGAATATTACATAATGCATTTCCTTGTTAGATGAATACAACCATGTTACAGGTATACAACACCCTCTTAGGGGCCAACTGATCTTACAACTCTTACAATATGTTTTTGTTACAAAAGTATTCTTATTAATGAACAAAAACAAGCATCTCCAATGCTTAGATAGTTCATAACTCTGCAATGATCTCTGTCCAACCTCTTCTCTTCCATTCACATCTCTCATATCACATATCCATCCAGTACATCAACTCACTACATCTATCAAAAAAAGTCTTCATATATA
>MU228416.1:907873-918208 GCA_018584345.1 Thuja plicata | reverse complement strand
ATATATATATACCTTTATCTTTACCAATTCAATGCTCTTAACCAAATATTACATAGTCAGCTCTCAATACATAATAAAATTAATAATGTAAATATCAAATACATAGTCGACACTCTTACATAATAAAAATATAGACTATGAATAGTCATGATTTATCATAGCTTTCCAGGAGTCCATGTCATACTCCCCAAATCATCGCTTCAGTTCAACTGCTATGTATCATTGCTCTGTTGTTGTCGCCTCTCTTCATTTCACTATAACTCTTTGTAAACTTAACCAAAATCAAATCTATCTTAGATGTAGGTTGTACATACTCCATAGTTGTTAGTAGTAACTGAGAGGGGGAGGGGGTGAATCAGTGGCCTCAAAAATATTCCAATAATCAACCCTTAAAACTTAGTACGACAAAAGTATACCTCTAGTTTTCTTCAATCCTATTAGATGAATGCCTCCAAATACTTATATAAATTTACTAATACTCAGAATGCTTTGTAAAACCTTCTACTATAGATTTATTGAAGAGCAGTTTGTCAATTTACCAAAAGATAGTAAATTATCTAGAGTATACCAATCAATGCAATTAAGTTAAGTGTAATCCAAAACACTAAAGTAATGACTCATAAACACATTAACACATGGATTTTTAGGGAAAAACCACTTGGGACCGGTAACCCAAAATTTTCACTCTTCTAAAGTGAGCTTGATGAAGAGTCAACCCTATTAAAGGTTAAAAACACACTGTTAGGTGTGAGCTTGTTAAAGTATTTAAAATTTTAGTCTGTCACTTGATATCAAACATCTCTATGCTACCATCCTTGATCAAACACTCACTTGGCCTGCCAATAGGTATCTGGCATCTCATGCTATCTTCATGATAAAAAATTTTGATACTCCATTGGATGTATCTCATTATAGAAAGGATCTGTAAATCTCACTTGGTTAAAAGACTTTCTGAATCAATGGTTAAACTGAAATGGTATGATCTGTTCACATATACAACTTATACTTGCAGATTTTTAGATCTATTGTAATCTCAAAAAACTATTTTCGTCAATATAACTTTGTTTATACCTTTTCTCCGCTTTGATTTTTCCTGGTGATGCTATGCTTTGTTGCTCAGTGTCTGCAAAATTATGTAGCTCTTTCCTCAGCTTGTTGATCAGCATTGTATGAATTTTCTCTTCATCAGTTTCTCTTTAGCATCCTCTTGTTCATTCCTTCTCCCACACCAATTCGTAATGAATTGAGTTGTCTATTTATAGACATGATATCACCATTGTTAGGTTCTTGAATTTCTTGATCTTTGCATGATCCACAATTCTCATCAATCAAATTTAAAGAAAAAATCCTATTTTATCTCTTTGAGATCTCCTTGCGAACTAGACAAATCAACTTTAAATCAATCACTTATCTCTAGGTTTTCTTGTCAATGAAAACAATGATAACTACCAGTTAACTCTATATTTCTCACTACTAGCTATATATTTTGTCATTTGTGAACTCAATTTAATTTTGTTTTAACTCTCTGATAGCGTTAGTCAACACTCCAATTCTCCTTGGGCTTGTCTATCAGTTTACACTATGTTTCTGGAATCTTTTTGAAGAATCGGTAGACCAAGAAAGAATTTAATCTCGACAAACATAAACATTTCAAAATCATTTCTCATTTCATCATCAAAGGATTTTCATAATAATTCATTACCTCCAAAAATGATATCATCAACAAAAAGCAATCATAATATTACCATCGGTATCTTCTTTTAAGTACAGATTACTATTTTTACTTGTTCTAACAAATTTTATGCTAATGAGATATGAGTGAAGTATTTCATACCAGGCTCTTGGTGCTTGTTTTAATCCATACAAGGATTTGTGTAGTCTACATACCATTTTTCTCTTGTCTGGATTAACAAAACCTTCTAGATGTTCAATGTATACCTCTTCTTCAAGTATTCCATTTAGGAATGCATATTTGACATCGATTTGGTATACCTTGAATCCTTTAAATGCAGCATAAGTAAGTAAGATTCTAACTCCTTTTAGTCTAGCAATAGGTGCAAAGGTTTCACCATAATCAATACCTTTTTCTTGTGCATATCCCTTGCATACTAATCTTTCTTTGTTTCTAGTGACCTCCATTCTCATTCAACTTGTTTCTAAATATCCATTTGGTATTGATGACATTCTTGTCACCTGGTCTCGGTACTAGTGTTGATTTATTGTTCTTCTCAATCTTTTCTATCTCTTCATTCATAGCACTAACCCATTCTTCATTCTCAAGTGCATTGTTAAATGATTTAGGCACAAAATCACAAAGTAAAGATCTGGTGTTAAGTGACTTACTTCTTGTTCTTGTTCTAGCCTTCTTGTCTCCTATGATTTGGTTATGTGGATGATGTCTTCTGACATACTTGGAAAGTTTTGGTTCAGCTTTGTGTTCACCATTCCGATTATCTTCTTCACCTTCATTTTCATCTCTATTGTTCAGAACATCATCTTGAGTATTATCTTGATCATCAGTAATTGTAGCCTGATGCTCAGATGCATTGTTCTGATGCTCGGGAGTAACACACTATTTCTCGGGTAGAGTTCCAAGTTCTATATAAACAAATCTCTTATAGTCCTCCAGTTCCTTTTTTCTTTCCTTGTCATTCTTTTCAGAAAATACATCTATTTTCACATTTTCACTTTGAATGATTTTGTTAGATGACTTGTTAAGACATTTATAAGCCTTTCTTTTTGTTGAATACCCTAGGAAGATACCTTCTTCACTTTTGTAGTCAATTTTTCCATTTCTATCATCCTTCAATATATAACATTGACTACCAGAGATTCTAAAGTAACTTACATTAGGTGCATGACCATACCGAAGCTCATAGGGTGTCTTCTTTGTGTCCTTCTATAATTGTACTCTATTTAGTGTGTAGACAGCAGTAATGAAAACTTCCCTCCAAAATGTTTGAGTGATGCTTTTCTCAATCATCAATGTTCTTGCATAGTCAAAAATTGATCTGTTTCACCTCTCAACAATTCCATTTTTCTGTGGTGTCCTTGGTGTAGAGACTTGTCTTTTAATTCCATGCTCATTTCAACAGTCAGTGAATTCTTCTAAAGTAAATTCCCCTCCTCTATCTGACCTCCACCATTTCAATTTATTTTCACTTTATTTTTCTACCATTTCTTTGTACCATTTAAACATCTTAAATGCTTTTGATTTATCTTTTAAAAACATCACTGTCATCATTATAGAGAAATCATCAACAAAGAGAATGAAATACCTATCTCTGTAGTAGCTCTTTGTCATCATTGGTCCATATAGATTTTTATAGACTATGGGTTTTTCTCTTGAAACTAGACTTTGTCATCTTATGTTTTTTACAATTCTTTCACATGATATGCTCAGGCTTATTCATCATCCGTAAGCCTCTAAAATTCCTTTTTTGCTTATATTTATCATGTTTTCAAATTTCACATGACACAATATTTTGTACCACAACCATAAGTCTTCATTTTTATGTTAGAATAGTCTCAAAGGATAACTGAGAAGGGGGGAAAGGTGAATCAGTTATCGGTAACTTTAGTTATTTTTACTTATTTAACTTTAGAATATAACAAAATAAATGCTTAATTAGATAAAACAGTACTCAACACACATATTGATTACGAGGTAACCAAATGGTGAAAACGGTGGTGGGAATTAACACCCACAATAAACTATACTTGTTTGTAGTAATCCCTATTAGAAGATATTTCAACCCTATTAGGATTTGTACATTACAATGCAATAAGTATAGTGACTTGGTTAAGGGTCGAACCCTGTTAGGATTCTTTTACAAATAACCCTGTTAGGGGTGGTGGACTCACTATCCAAAAGATCACTGCTTGATGGTGAAGGCTACAACCTTCTGTATAGTAGATATGCACCATATCTGATGATACACTATAGAGTAGACCTACTACCTTGATCAGTTCTAGTGTATTGCAATCATGTTCTTCTTCTTCATATAGACTCTTGATGAATGAACCAACTATGATAATCTGCTCTGTACATCTTTCTTATCTTTTCGTATCATTCACACTTAGCGTGTCACCTTTGACTTTCTATAAGTATCTTCCTCATAGTATGAGATCATGGGACCTATAAGAAAACTCTTCATAACATCCTTTTTGGCTCTACTAATCATGCAAGCATTATTAAAACCGTGCAAGTATAAACTGAATAGACGCGACACTTCACTAAGTAGGCCTCACCAATTTAACTCTAACTTTGCAATCTTCTTGAAACATGTTTGGAACCTTTGGATTAATATCATCAACTCATAACTAATCATGAATATACACACGCATATATAGAATATGGGTGCAACTCAAGAAATACGTGATATACATTGGCCCTAAACCGTTACACTTCCAGAACTGTAACTACCAATAACAGAATTACATAACTTTACTGAAACATCATATCTGGGTCTGTGTGTATGAACATAACATAATAAACATGTCAACAACATGTATCTATCCATGCAAGTCTTCATATGATCATTCTGAAAAGTACATATAGAATTACTATTGTGTATTATATGTTGTCATCAATGACAAACATACAATCAATCAACTACTCAGAATCAAATCTTCAACAATCTCCCCCTTTGACATTAATGGCAACATATGATATCAAAAACATCCTCTGTTCATGGTGTCCTCTTTCTTTTACAATCTTCTCAATATCCTCATCAAATATTTCTCTAAACTGCTATAGTTCCTTTGTATTTTTTTTGTTCCATGTATATACTCCCCCAGAGTATATGCTCCCCTTTAGTACATACTCCTTACTATATACTCCCCCTTTGACATAAATGGAAAATGGCACCATAGTCTTTAGGTACAGGTACTACTCCAGAAGTAGAGTAGTCAACCATTCATTAGTCACTTAATGATTGATGTCTTTTCTGCTTCTTCTAAATAGACTTAGGAGAGGGAATTACTCCCAACTTCTCCCTGAGATACTCAAAAGTATCCTTTGATAAGGGCTTTGTGAAAATATCTGCCAACTGTTCTTTGGTGTTCACATAGTCCAATTTAACTTCTTTGTCTGCAACCTTTTCTCTTAAGAAATGATACTTGATCTCTATGTGTTTTGTCTTTGCGTGCATGACAGGTGTCATGCCCCAAACTTTGGGTATTAATACCCAAATGTAATGAACATAAATTTGTCTTTTAACCCTATTAAGTTAACTATAGGAGATGAGATATGTTCTACACCTATGCACATATCAAAAAGTAAAATAATTGAAATTTTAATTTACAATTTTAGTTAATGAAATAGCCTTAAGATTTTCTTATTACATTACTTAGATTATCAATAAGACTAATTCTGAAATAGCCAATAATGAAATTAATCATACAAGCATATAGAACAAATTTCTTTATTTTGAATGCTAAGTAAGAATACAATTTCTATCTACTATACTCTAATAAAACACCTACGAAGCTACTTGGGGAAAGATGTTAATACAATAAGGTTTAAGCAAAATTTCTCTTCTCATTGATACAATTTTTAAATACATCTTTGGAATACATAAGTGACTTCATTACAAGAGAACTACAAATTTTCAATATCCTTTAAACATTTCAAATAAAGATCCAAATAATTATTTTATTAATATAAATAAGCATACTCTGATTTCAAAAATACAAGAAAATTACAATTTCTAAAACCCTTTCAAACATTACAAGGGAGAAGCTTGAATAGAAAAAGACTGTGAGGTAGAAATTGCAACCAAGACACCAAAACTTTGGCTAAACTTTTAGAAGCTTTCTCTGAACCTGCAAGAACATCAAGGTTGACCATGGAGGCTCAGCTCCCAACCTAGGCCTTAGCAAGGCCACCCCCGAGCTAGGGGATCCAAAACTGAACCGGGATACATGCACACATAACAACCATGAAATTGAAAACAAGAACACAAGAAAATACCCATTACCCAAGGATATACATAGGTCTCCAAAAGACCTGAAACAAAGGGGTGAAAGAGCACTAACACAAGAGGAGAAAGCCAATAATACAAAATACGTACACTAGAAATAGGCCACACATGGGCTTAACATTCTTAAGTACCACATATATAATTTTGTTCCATGGCCACACATGGGCTCATGAACAATTTTCTACCCTTCACCTCCATGCCCTACAATGGCAACTAGAGTAAATTTACCTTTCTTTGACAAAACAAGTTATGGCTTCAAGCCTTCCAATTTTTTCTTATGAACCCCAAATTCCTTGGGAATTCTTGGCATCATGGGCACCCATATACCCATGTACATCCTTCAACACATGGGAGACTCTGCACTACTTGGGTAGATCACTAACATTCACCCCATCAAGGTTACCCAACCCTCTCAAGAGTGAATAAGCCTTGAAGAGCCCCATATACAATCAATTACAAAATAAAATACAAGACTCAACACATAAACTTCATGAAAAACCATAAAGTTGAAAACAATAACATAAACTTCATTCATAGATTTCTCAAGCTAAGTTCAAATGTAAGCAAAGACTGCTCTAACAGTGATAATCAAAAAACTCACCTCAAATCCTAGCTATGGAAAATGAAAGGTGGTTTGTGAAGAGCTACTCCTTCTCATCCTTGGGTGATACCACAATAGTGGGTTACACTTTTTTGCCTAAACGGACATTGAAGTCTACATTTTGAGAAAAACTTTCACATTCGGATGCATATTTTCATTCAACTATTTGAAATCGGAAGATGAACTAAACTAGAGTCATTTAGGATTTTCTCTTTAGATTATAAATATTTTTTTTTTAATTTTTTTTGAATTGATTTTAATGGTTTTTTGTTTCTCCCACTAAAACTGCTATGTTGCTGAAAACGTAATTTTCAAAAAGGTACAATGACTTCGTACAACATAACTTTTTTTCTAAAATAGATATCAATGCACTTCTTTCAAATTTGGTTTTCTAACATCCATACGGAGGGCATGCAATTGGTTTGATGACATTATCATGATTATTGCATATTTTATGAATGTTTGAAGTAGAGTAAACCGTAATTGTGACATACGTTGATTGCGTAGCTGATAACTTGTTGTGTATTTATCGAAATTCATTTTTTTTTTTTTGATAGAAAGAAGACTCAAATCCGGAGGGCATTGTTATTTTTCAAATTTTGTTTTCTCTTTTTTACTATTTTTCATTGAACGTCAAACCTAGAAGTGTATATTGGATAAAAAACCTACATCCGATGCACGTCAAAATACATAGACCTAATTAATTCAAAATTTGTCAAATCTATATTTTTTAGAAATCTCATTCAGAGTACTTGTGCGATGAAAAAGGAGGTTTCCCTATTCTTCCATTTGAGCCCCACGCTTGAGCCTCGAAGCCATGAAAACTTCAGATTTTTGCTAGGCTTTGCAGATAGCCTCAATTTTGGGGGTTTTGATAGAAAGTACTTTTGATAGAAAGTACTTTCGATAGAAAATAATTAGTTTCGATCGAAAGTACTTTCTATCGAAAGTACTTTCTTAGTTTAACATGCGTATTGGCCAAAATCCCACTAAAATCTTTACTAGCTTAGTTTCGATCGAAACTAGGTTAGTTTCGATCGAAACTAACTTAGTTTCGATCGAAACTAGGTTAGTTTCGATCGAAACTAAGCAAAAAAGGTAGTTTCAATCAAAACTATGAATGTTTCGATCGAAATAATCAAGTACTTTCTATCGAAAGTACCCAACTAAATCCTCCCACCTTGCGGATTCATGAGGAATTTCTTCCTCCGAAAAAGTGTAACCCACTATTGTGGGATCACCCCCTTCCTCCTTCTCTCAAGACTTACTCCTACAAAAATGAATCTGTCTCTAAAAGTAGAGAGTGGGTGTGTACCAAAAACTCCCTCTAAGGCCTTCCTTATATAGGCATTCTTCCTAAAATATCAAGAGTCATAAATGGAGGGAAGACTCTAATCCATCTACTCTCCCCACTTGCCTTCTTCATAAATGGAATTAAATGTTTGTAAGGAAAGAAGGGATGGCTTAACAAAAGTCTTCGAACTCTCCAAATTCGCCACTTCCCAAAATGGTGACTTTAGGGGAGTCATAAATGAGTTTCAAGACTCTTAATGGGCCGAAAATGACCCCTAACCCCTAAGGTACCAAGTGGGGTAGTTAGTTTTGACCCTAGTTACTCCCTAGGAGTTCAAATGACCCTCCTAAACTGCAGCCAAGGTTAACTTGCGAAAATCCAACCTTCAAGACTCAATCTAATCTCTCTTGACTCATCCTTATCTTCCTAAACCTTAGGGTAAGCATTGGAACTATACTAGGTAACTCTTGGGTAAAGTTAAGTCTATGCTAGTCACATTTACTAGCCATGCCAACACACAAGGAGCACATGTGTCAAGTGACACAACAATTTTACATGACCATGAATCATTATACATTTAATCAATTAAATAAATTACAATCACACACCACACTTTTACGAATAAAAATATAATACAATGAGATTCATGTCTCTTTTTATAGACAGGACCTTAGCATCACAGTTTTCACATAGGTCCATTACTGAATCCCCAATTAGTACCATGGTCAACTTTCCTTCACACTCATTGCACACATCAGTAGGTCCAATTAATCAATACTTTAAACATATCAAGATACATAATGTAAATTGAACACACATTCACTCACATTTGCATCGATGATTCATTTAACTAAAATGATATCTGCATCTAATCTATATGCATAAACACAACTCTTAATAAATCTGCATACTGATACTATCTACATCCACTTACTAATCCAATATACTAAACCATCAAAACTAAATCCTAAACAAAAGTCTGCATCACTCACACAAAGTATCTAATAGATTCCCTAATTACGTAATTAGGTGTTTTTTGCAAGAAAAGGATTCAACAGATCCATAAAGAATTCATGTGTCCCAATAGTCCAACTATAACAAAATCTGAATTTGATAAGAGAACATATAAATGAGAAATAGTGTTAAGATTATGTCAGACTGGGGTAGGCCTCACATCCTCTCCCTCAAGGCATGAACATCCTCCTAGATTTCATCAAAGAGGCAAGGGAACTGTGACCTCATCTATACTGCATACTCATAGTATCAATACTCCCTTCAGGATGTATTGATCAAGGCTAATCATTTTATGCAATGTATATGTAATATTCATAAGAAGGTGCATGTTAATTTAATTTGAACATTTCTTTACTGATAAGTCATATTTCAAGAACAATATGCTTTTAATAATGATAATGGTATGTTCTTTGCAACCTACTCCCTTTATACATTCTATCAATGTTCCACATTGAACATGATAGAGAACAATATTTCACAACACAAGACTAGCAACATAACACACATCCTAGCCACTGCAAGATAATAAGAAAACTCTAATCAAGGTTCACAATTTCAAAGTCAAAAACTCAAAAAAAAATAAAAAAATCCAAAAGAAATTAATTGTGAACCAGAATCATAATTAATAGATAAAATAAAATTTGGTGGTTAGATGATTACAAGAAAACTGAAAAAAAAATCAAGCTAGCCCTTTATCACGTTCAACTTCATCAAAGCTAAAAATCAAATTAAATCAAATCACATACATAGAGTGACTAACACTTAGCCACAACGAGGGAGTAGAAGATATATGACACCTTGCATCCAAGGTGTGCTAAAGAGCATGACCAAACATTCTAAAAAAACATATATCTTAACGGTTACATTTCTATGTAATAACATAATTTGACCCCCTATTAACATCCCTAAGATAAGGTTCAATCTAGGTTGGTAAGGGGAAATCGATATAAATTTGATTAAAAACATATTTACTTAACTGGTCATATTTAAGTAATTACTTCAAATAATGCATTCATCTTTTCCTGATCAATTTTGAAATGCAATAACTATCCAGTTATTATAACATATTTAACCTAGCATTTCAAATAAATTCATCTACCAAAAATTCTTACTTCAAACATTTGATTAAATGCAAATTAATTAATGCTTTATAATGAAAAGGCCATCTCATTTCTCTTTGATAATTTAAATGATTTATTTAACACAAAATCAATAAATATTTCCTCAATAAATACTATTGTTTATCTTAAGGAAATTAATTTTTTTTCTAACAGATAGTTATAACTACGCTTGACTAACCATTGCATAACCAATGAGATTCTAGGTCCAAAAGACAGTTAGTGAAAGTCACAGTTGTCTAGTTTGACTAAGGAAAAGTTTTAGTTAGATCAAAGGAACAATTAAGCCCAAAATAATTACAACATTTTTAAATGGTTATTTAA
>MU228416.1:871182-888200 GCA_018584345.1 Thuja plicata | reverse complement strand
TCAATTTTGGTTGACATAGTGCTAAACAGGCCAAATGCTTGCATGAAAGAATTTCTATTTAACACAAGAAAATTAGTGCCATCTTCCCTTTTGATGGTCTTTGTTAGGACATCATAGTGATTAGCCAATTCTAAAAATAGCTCAACATCAAGGAAAACATCAGGCACTAACAACCTACCCACACCAGATATCCAAGGGTTTGATACAGGGATAGGCTTATCAGCATTATTGTAAAAGTAGGAAAACAGAGAATAACCTGTTGTTCCTGGGGTCACTACATCTCTGATGTCCTTGAAGTCATCTTTAAAAACACCAGCATTAATCTTCCTATTTTGTGTGGACCCTGGCAGCAGTTGCAGAAATTTGTCAGAGAAGCTAGGTTTTCCTTTAGGATCATCTCCACTACCTCCACTAGTAGATGCCATGCTCATAGTAGTACTCATGTTTGCAAGATTTTGAATCTCTGGTTGATCGATATTGAAACAAATCTAAGACCTCCTTCTTAGAATTTTCAATCACCTCAGAACACTGCTAGAGCTTTGAATATCACCTTTTGCTGAAACAACACTTAGCTCTAAAATCATAAACTCGGTGAATAGGAATGAGTGCACGATCCTCTATTTATAGCCACAAGGTTCAGAGTACATGGCTCAAAGTTTAGAAATGTCAGTTCTGCAATTAATTTGATATGCCATGAAACATTCAAAAACCTAGCCGTAGTTACGCGAGGTGACAGGAAATCAAATTTAAATCATGAGAATTTTGGCGCAATCACAAAACGGTTAAGACAACTGACATGGCACTCTCTGAATCACCTTCTGTCATACATCTCAGCTACCTTCTGTACACAGTAATCAAAAATTCTTATATCTGATTGGCCGTAGGCTTGATCTCCTCTGTCACATCATCCACTTGGCACCGCTTTTATAGATCCTGTTTATCTGGCGACCTCGCGACCTCAAAAAGTCTCTTTATCACGAGTATTTTCTCTTAACCACGGTCTGATCTTCAGATTAGGCGACCACATAATTCCTTTACCTCAGGTAACCCAAGTCTTTCCAGCGATCAGGCGACTATGTGAAAATCTAAGTCACGCAGGGTTAACCTTAACTCAGTTTTCATCTCCAGACTACGCGACAAACTGTTGTACTTAACATTTGATAGCAATTGCCAAGTCGCTGGATCCTCATTTCTCTTTCCTAGATTACATGACAACCCTTTGGTCGCTAAGTCGGGTGATAGACTTAACTTAATCTTTTACTGAAAAGGTACCCTTTCTCTATTTTCAGCGACTTCGCGACATACCTTAATCGCTTAGTCGGAAGGACTTTTTCCCTGGGGCACTTTTATCACTAGACTACGCGACCATCGTCAGATCCTTTCATCTTTCCATCGTACGTCTGTATTTTAATCGCTATACATTTCCTCATGCCTTTAAAATATCAGGAGACTTCACGACTGAGGGTGAAATGACTTAGTCTCCTTATCGCTTGATCCCTTTTCTTCATCTAGTGACGCAGCGACAACCATTAGCTTTCTGACAGATGTCATCTTTTATTTCATCCTTTTTATGCATACTAGGAATTAGACTCACTGCCTTGATCTGGTGACATCTCGACTGAAGGAAATCACATAACATGAAACTGTTAGTCGCATGGTTGGGAATGTTATCTTCTAACTGTCAACTCATCACGAGACCACGTGACTGAAGAAAAGATTTAAGTGTTTGAATGTCCTGATCCAGCGACCATGCAACATGAAGTGGGTGCAAGGTCGGGAGACATTTCTTTGACCTATTGACTCTTCACGCGATCACCTGACTGAGGTGGGTCCTGTTCATTTCAAAGCTTTATAACATGATTATCAAGCGACAACCTGACCAAAAGGAAATCGCTAAGTCTCGAGACACTTAGAGAATATTCTGTTTCTTATCAAGACTACGCGACACAAAGGAAAAACTAAGTCGGGAGAAGCTTTGGCATATTCGATCTGTGTTAAGCGATCAAGCGACCTGACTTAAAGCACATGCCTTTAGTGACTTGAAAAAGTAACGATGAAATAGAAGACATGGCTAAGGGTTTCAAAATACATCGTTTAATACTTGGTTGCTAGGGTTTTTGTAGGGTTTTGACAATTTGGGCAAGGAATAAGCATGGAAACCTAAAAATTTTCAGAGGGTAGGACAAGGAACGACGCACAGAAGCCAAAACAGGAAACATAACCAACATCCCTTGTGAATAGGTTATAATCTGCTGCTCCTTTCTTGAATCCAATCTTGGTGAGATAACCATCAAGTCTCAAATTCCAAGCTCTTGGGGCCCATTTAAGACCATAGAGTGCTTTCTTCAATTTGCATACCATGTCTGGTTCATCTGAAAGACTAAATCCTTCAGGCTGTTCAATGTAGACTTCTTCATTCAAATCACCATTCAGAAAAGCTTATATTACATCCATTTGATAAACTTTAAAGTCTTTGAATGTTGCATATGCCAAAAACAATTTAATGGCTTCTAGTATGCTCACAGGGGCAAATGTATCAATGTATTCTATTCCTTCTCTCTATGTATATCCCTTGCATCCCAAACTTGCTTTATTTCTTACTACTGTACCATCTTCATTCACTTGTTTCTGAATACCCACTTTGTTCCAATCACATTATTATCACTGGGTCTAGGGACCAATTCCCATATATCATTTTTAATTATCTGATCTAATTCTTCTTTAATTGCATTCTTCCAATCAGAATCATTACAAGCATCTTCCACACTTAAGGGTTCAATCTGTCAAAGTAAACATACCTCTTCATCTATTGCTAGACCTTTTGCTTTAGATCTGGTCAAAACACTGCTACTTTGATCTCCAATGATGTCATCTTTAGAGTGGTATCTGGATGTGAATTTTGGAACCTTAGGTGTGTCTTCTTCTTCTGTAATCTGTGATTATTCTCTGCTTGATTTAGGATCATTGCATGAGACATCAATGCAATCAAACATTTCTTCAATAACAATATCTTTGATGCTAGGTAAGGGTTCATTTTCAATCATAGATGCATATTCATAGTACCTCTATTGAACCATAAAATTTTCATCAATCTTAACATGTGTGCTTTCAATTATCTTCTTTAATCTCAAATTGAAACATCTATATGCTTTTCTTTTAGTAGAATAACCAAGGAAAATACCTTCATCACTTTTGGCATAAAACTTACCAACACCATCATCTCTCTTGATGTAGCAGTTGCTGCCAAAGATTCTAAAATAATTTACTGTAGGTACATTGTCAAACCAAAGTTCATAGGATGTCTTATCTGCACCTGGCCTCAATTGGGTTCTTTTGATAGTATATACTGTTGTGTTCACTGCATCTCTCTAATACGTGTGCACAACTTTTCCTTCAATCATCATAGTGCGCATTGTATCAAGTATGATCTTGTTCCTCCTTTCTACAATCCCATTCCGCTGAGGGGTTCTAGGTGCACTCAACTATCTTTTAATACCATGTTCTTCACAATAATCATTAAATTGATCAGAGGTGAACTCTCCTTCTCTATCTGATCTCAGACATTTCAGTTTCAATCTGAATTCATTCACAACTTTAGCTTTGAATATTTTGAACTTCTCAAATGCTTCAGAATTCTCTTTCAAGAATGCAACCCACATCATCCTGGAAAAATTATCAACAAATAAAATTAAATAACTTTCTCTGTAGTATGATCTTGTTTGAGTAGGACCACACAAATCTCTATGCACTAGGTCCAATTTGTTTTTAGCTAAGTTTTTCTTGCTTCTGAAGGAACTCCTTACATGCTTTCCCAGCATACTATGTCAACTAGTCTTGCAGTACTTGGTAGGTCTCTGACTGCCTTAACATTGTTGATCTTTACTATAGAGTCAAAATTGATATGACAAAGTCTCTTGTGCCATAACCAACTATCATCCACCTTTGTAACAAAACAACTTACATCATAATTGAGTTGGAAAACATTACATTTTATTTTAGAGCCTGATGCAATCATTTCTCCATCCTTGTTGTTAAAGATGCACTTGTTTTCTTTGAACTCCAAATGATAACCCTTGTCAAGTAGTTGTCCAACACTCAGCAAGTTATGATGTAATCCATCAACACATAGAACATCATCTGTCTTATTCTTTCCATCCAAAGTGATAGAACCTCTACCTATGATAGGTTTAGGAGTGTTATCTCCAAATCTAACCATACAACCTTTATATTTGTCCAACTGAATAAATCTATCTTTGTCACCTATCATATGATGGGAGCATCCACTGTCAATGATCCAATCAGTTCTTATTTCTGCTTTGGAAATTAGGGCTAGCTCTTGTTCTTCCTTTTCATCTTCAATGTCCATTTCCTCAAGCAACCTTTCCATGTCTTTAAGGGCAATGAATCCAATTTCATCTTCTCCTGAATCTTCATCAGTCACACCTTCTTCAGCATGATAGCATTCCTTCTTATATTTTGGTTTGTAATCAGATCTGAACTTCTTGACTCTTGTGGGACACTTAGATGCAAAATGACCAATCTTGTTACATTAAAAACATTTGAATGGAAGCTTTCCTTCATATTTTCCTTTACCTTTCTTTTCTCTTCTAGAAATCATAGAAATGATTTCTTCTAGTTCTTCATCAACTTCTACTTTCTCATTATGACTAGAAATTTGTAAGGATTTCTTACCATGGACTGAGGCTTTGACAGTAGTTTCACTTTTAGGTTCAGTCTTCAATCTTGATATCTCAAATGCAAAGATTTTTCTGATCAAGGTCTCTCTCTTGAAATCTTGTGAGAATTGCATGGTTTCCTCTAGAATACTGATCTTGTTTTCATAGTCTGATGTTAAAGTAGTTAGTAACTTGTCCATTATATCTTCTTCTGATATTTCTCCACCATTGTTTCTAATTCCAAAGACTGCTTCATTTATCCTCTGATTGTAAGCTCTAATGTTCTCTTCAGGTAACATCTCAAGACTGTTGTATTTTTTTATCCATGTCTTCCTACTTGCATTCTTTTCTTGAATATCTCCTTCAAACATATCTTCTAAATACTTCCATATGGTATATGCTCTGTAAATCTTCTTGATTTCAAAAAAGTCACTATCAGATAAGGTGCTGATTAGGGATTTTTAACTGTCAGATAAGGTGTTGAATAGGGATTCTTTAGCAATAGCATTATGTGTAAATATATCCTTTTGTCTGTTAGTAGCGTCATCCTTTGCAAGGTCTTTCAGAGATGGAATTGCAACCTCTTGTGTAGAAATTTCAAATATCTCAAATCCAACACACTGTAGATGTGTTATCATTTTGTTTTTCCAATCTAGATAATTTTCTCCATCAAATTTAGGGCTTTCATTTTTGAAGTAAGACATATGATCTGCCTTAAGCTATTAGGCTTCTTCTCCAAGGCACTTGGATCTGATACCAATTGTTAGAATAGTCTCAAAGGATAATTGAGAGGGGGGGTGAATCAGTTATCAGTAACTTTAGTTATTTTTACTTCTTTAACTTTAGAATACAAAAAATTAAATGCTTAATCAGATAACACAGTACTCAACACACAATTTGATTACAGGGAAACCAAATGGTAAAAACCCTGGTGGGAATTAACACCCACAATAAACTATACTTGTTTGTAGTAATCCCTGTTAGAAGATATTTCAACCCTGTTAGGAGTTGTACATTACAATGCAATAAGTATAGTGACCTGGTTAAGGGGCGGACCCTGTTAGGAGTCTTTTACAAATAACTGTGTTAGGGGTGGTGGACTCACTGTCGAAAAGCTCACTGCTTGATGGTGAAGGCTACAACCTTCTATATAATAGATATGCACTATATCTGATGATGAAATGTAGAGTAGACCTACTGTCTTGATCAGTTCTAGTGTATTGCAATCTTCTTCTTCTTCACATAGACTCTTGATGAATGAACCAACTCTGATAATCTTCTCTGTACATCTTTCTTATCTTTTCATATCATTCACACTTAGCGTGTCACCTTTGACTTGCTATAAGTATCTTCCTCATAGTATGAGATCATGGGACCTATAAGACAACTCTTCATAACATCCTTGTCATCTCTACTAAGCATGCAAGCATTATTACAACCGTGCAAGTATAAACTGAATCGACGCGACGCTTCACTAAGTCGGCCTCACCAATTTAACTCTAACTTCACAATCTTCTTGAAACACATTTGGCACCTTTGGATTAATATCATCAACTTATAACTAATCATGAATATACACACGCATATACAGAAGATAGGTGCAACTCAAGAAACACGTGATATACGTCAGCCCTAAACTGTTACACTTCCAGAACTGTAACTGCCAATAACAGAATTACATAACTTTACTGAAACATCATATCTGGGTCTACGTGTATGAACATAACATAATAAATATGTCAACAACACATATCTATCCACGTAAGTCTTCATATGATCATTCTGATAAGTACATAAAGAATTACTATTGTGTATTATATGTTGTCATCAATGACAAACATACAATCAATCAACTACTCAGAATCAAATCTCCAACATTCTCACCATCAAAAAAGTGGTGTTAGTGTCATCAAGATAGAAAAGGTTACCTTTTTTCTGCTCACTAGCACCAACCAACCTTCTTGATTCATTGAAGATCTTAGCCTTCTTATTTTAAAATTCTACTTTGTGACGTGAATTGTTCAACTGAGAAACACTTAACAAATTGTAATTTAGTCCTTTAAACCAGTAATAATTTTAACATTTAATCAGTTTATTCAACATTATGGTTCTTATACCTTCAACTGAAAAACGCATATCATATCCCATTCTCATTGAACCACCATTATAGTATTCAAAAGTCTCAAACTTTTGTTTATCACTAGTCATATATTGAGTGCAACCAATATCTATGATCCAGACATCATTTTTAGTAAATTCAAATATGAGTGTAGTTTCTACATACCTTTCTTCATCTTCATCTAAATCATCCTTCATGGCTACAAATACCATCTCAATGTCTTCTTTTGATTTGGTGTCAGTGTCATCAGCTTTGTTCGTAGCTAGGTAACAAGATTTCTTCCCTTTCTCCTTGTAGTCTCAGGTATCTCTCTTGTCAGATTGTTGGTTTCTTTGGTATTCTATATTTTCACCAATATCAAACTTCTTCTCATAAGGTATGTCATTTCCTATGTCATATTTTTGTCAATTTGAACATTTTGTAGTAAAGTGTCCAACCTCTTTACAATTGAAACATACAAGTGGTAATTTACCTTTGTATCTGCCTTTGCCTCTCTGCAATATTCTTTCCATTAGTCCCTAAATTTCGTCAATTCCTTGATCCTCATTATCACTATCACTATCATTTCTAACAGCATGTCTATGACTTGAGTTACTTATCTTTAGAGAAGATTTGAATGCAGATTCTATGGATGGTAAGAAACTATTGTTAAAGTTATTCATCTCAAATGAAATTAGTCTACCAATTAGACTATCTAGAGTAACTATATTGTTTGCAACTGCTCTCATTTCTTGAATAGAAGAAACTCTAATAGCATAAACATGCAATAAGGTTCTTAATATTTTGCTTACCACTATCTCCTCTTCAAGTACACCTCCAAATCGTCGGATTGCATTTACTCTCTCTTTGATTCTGCATCTATACTAAGTAATATTTTCTCCTTCTTTCCTCCTTAAGTCATCAAACCTCCCTCTTAGGATTTTTTCCTTTTCTTCGAGTACATTGGCATCTCCTCCATCAACAAGCTTCAACTTATACCACATCTTCTTTGTAGAGGTGCATGTTTTGACATCTTCAAACTCAGCATCGGAGAGTGATGATGCAAGTTCTATCATCATGTAGTTATTCTCATGCTTGAATCTTAATTTCTCAAGAGTATGAGGTCTTGTAGGCAACACATATTCAGTATCTAAGTATTGAAAAATATCATTTCCAATACCTAATAGGTGGAGTCTTATTCTTCTTTGCCATGTTGCAAAGTTCTCTTTATTCAACTTGGACACATCTCGTCTGTTCATCTTGTGATCTTTTTCTTAAGTTGTTAAAATCCCTTTCTAAGTACATAAGCTGTGATACCAATTGTTAGTAATAACCAAGAGGGGGGTGAAGTATTGGCCTCAAAAATATTCCAATAATCAACCCTTAACTTAGTACCACAAAATTATACCTCTATTTATCTTCAGTCTTATAAGATGAATGCCTCCAAATACTTATATCAATTTCCTACTGCTCGAAATGCTTTGTAGAACCTTCTACTGTAGATTTACCGAATAGTAGTCTATCAATTTACTGAAAGACAATAAATTACGTATAGTATACTAATCAATCCAATTAAGTTAAGTGTAATGCAAAACACTAAAGTAATGACTCATAAACACATTGACACATGGATTTTTATCCTAGAAACCCTATTTAGGGAAAAACCAGTTGGGACCGGTAACCCAAAATTTCACTCTTCTAAAGTGAGCTTGGTGAAGAGCCAACCCTGATAAAGGTTACAAACACACTATTAGGTGTGACCTTGTTAGAGGATTTAAAATTTTAGTCTGTCACTTGATATCAGGCATCTCTATGCTACCATCCTTGATCAAACACTCACTTGGTCTGTCAATAGGTATCTGGCATCTCATGCTATCTTCATGATCAAAATTTTGATACTCCATTGGGTGTATCTCAATATAGAAAGGATCTTTAAATCCTGCTTGGTTAAAATACTTTTTGAATCAATGGATAAACTGAAACAGTATGATCTATTCACATATACAACTTATACTTGCATATTTTTAGATCTATTGTAATCTCACAAAACTATTCTGATAAATATAACTTTGTTTATACCTTTGCTCCACTTTGATTCTGGTCGGTGATGTTGTTTTTTTTTTCTCAGTGTCTGCAGAATTCTTTAGCGATTCTCTTAGCTAGTTGATCAACACTGTATGAAGTTTCTCTTCATCAGTTTCTCTTTAGCATCCTCTTGTTCATTCCTTCACCCATACCAATTCGTCATGAATTGAGTTGTCTCTTTATAGACATGATATCACCATTGTTAGGTTCTTAATTTTCTTGATCTTGGCATGATCCACAATTCTCACCAATTATATTTAAAGAAAAAAATCTTGTTTTATCTCACTGAGATCTTCTTGCCAACTAGACAAATCAGATTTAAATCAATCACTTATCTCTAGCTTATCTTATCGATGAAAATAATGATAACTACTAGTTAACTCTATATTTAGCTTTTCTAGCTAGATATTTTGTCATTTCTAAACTTAAGTTAATTTTGGTTTAACTCTCTGATAGCATAGGTCAACACTCTAGTTCTCCTCAGGATTCTCCGCCAGTTTACACTATGTGTCTGGACATCGGTTATACTTGTGATTCTCCTCATCGGTAATGCTCGTCAGTTTTCTTGCTTAGGCATCAAAGTGAGTTGACTGTTGGTGATCTCTATCCATCAAGTTCCACTAACCATCGGTGTTTGTAGTCACAATGTGAATGCTTGTATTTTATGTATTAAAGAAAGCATAAAATTTTTCTCTTTAATTCTCTGAAGTCTTTGACACTTTGATTATAACCGATTAAATTATATCATGTCGACATCAATGACAATACAATCCATTAACTGATTTAATGTCTTGCATTATCCTTCTGCTTTCAGTTATCAACTTAACATCTTCAAACATTCAATCAGCTAAATGTCATGAATAGTGTCTTCTTCTAATCTTTCTTTTCTTAACTCATCGATCTTGATCTTTGATATCCAAAATACCTATGTATTTCTTCTCTGTACATAGTCAATTTCAGAACATAGTCACCAAAACTTAACTACAGATCAATCGATCAATATGCCATATGTGTTTCCATAAATGACAACCAAAAAGTGAATCATATCACACAAAATTGATCACTTTCAAACAACCTCTCCCTTTGGCATTGATGGCAACAATTAACAAAAAATTGACTAAGTGTTCCAACAAAACAAAAACTATCTCCTTTGTATTTCTTTTTATTCTCCCTTATTCACTTTATATATATATATATATATATGGTTCTTCTCCTCTCCAAGTTTGTTCTTCTCTTCTCTACTTTTTTCTTCTCTTTTCCCCCTTTGACAACAATGACAAAGCTGCATACAAAGTAATAGAACTAGTGCTTGGTCACCATTTTAAGAATATCTTAAAAAGAATCTTCCAAGGTCTTGACCTTTACACTCCATGACTTAATTAATAGCTGACTAACATGAATTAGTCCATTCATTGCAAATCAAGTTGTCTTTGCTACTTTAAACTCTATGGTCATAGAGTTTGTCAGAGCTTCTGTAGTCTTCTCCATGTCAGATAAATGAATTTCAAGAATTGATAGCTTAGAAGTGATTAAAATATTTAGTAAACCAAAAAGTTTCATTACTCTCCCTTTCTTAATATCCAAAAAATTTAGCTTATCCAAAATTATTGTTACTTCACTATCCATTTTCAACACAAATTGTGAGGGGGTCTCACGACTGTCCATCATATTGTTCAAGGGAGACCTATCCTTAGCAATCATGTCCTCAATGTTCTGAACATGTCTAATTTGGTTCATGCAATAACTGAATAATTTCAATCCATGTGCAACACAACTCTTAGAATTTATTGTAATAGTTCTCAGAATGAACAAGTACCATGAAATAGACTTGTGAAATTCAATCAGTTTCTTCTCTAAGTAGCTCTTCTCTGCCTTATTTTCTACAATCTTCACTATGTTCTCATAGTGACCATCAAACTCATCAAGTGTCATTTTTAGGTTTTCTATATCACTTCTTCTCTCAAAAACAATGGGTATTGGAAGCAATTTATTCATAGTAGCATTTTCCCTAGATATTACCTCAGTCTTCTTGTCACTCTTATGCTCCAATTTCTCTTTTTCTTTAGTAAGTGCAGTGAAATCTAAGCTCACCAATTCATTCTCATCCATGTGATCAACATCAACATCTATAGGTTTTTCTTTTGTTTCTAACAATAGGGTAGAAGATGTGTTTACCTCAGTTTTCACTTCATCTTTTGTTTCTTCTTCCTGCTTCATTTCTTTTTGTACTTCTTGTTCTTTTTTCTATTCTTCATGTTTCTATTCTTCCACTCCAGCCATAGCACTATTAATGTTTCCTTTGAAAGGGTCCTTCTCATCATGAGAAGTGTCAAGTGTTATAGGCACACCAGAAACATAAAAATCTGGTTGCATGTCATCTTCTCTTTTCTCAGTACTTGCCTCAGCTGCTATTGAAGTCTCTCCCTTTCCTAATGGTGTAGGCATTGTAGTCCTAGTAGGTGTATTCTTCTCATGAATAGTAGACATAATTATTTGATCTACTACTTTCTCAGTCTCTTCATTAATATCTTCATACTTTCTTTCCATGATTTTCACTAGCATTGCCTTTGTCCTCAATAAAGGTTTCAGTTCTTTGAATATTATATCTCTCTCTTGCATAGAATCATAGGTAACATTTTATCAATCACTTGATTTATGATAGTCTCATCTTCAATATGTGCTAACTATTTTCTTATTTCCAATCTTCAGGTACACTTCCCTCAATTTCCAATAGTTTTTCTTTAAAAAAAGTAAATTATTTACTACAATATCTTCAATCTTAATTATATCATATTCCTCATACCTATCATAGTATTTTTCTATTGTAACTAACTTTCCCTACTCAATAGTTATCTTCTCAATCATTTTCAATCCATGATTCCAAACATGTCTATCACTTTCAGATTTCTTCTCTTCTCTCTCAGTCCTTTATTCTTTAGGTGGTGATTTCTATTTGGTGGATCTAGTGCTCACACTAGGAACCAATTTTAGTGCCTGCGGGATCTTCAAAGATGATGAAGGGGTGTCTAAATCAATCAATGTAGTAGGTGTAGTAGTTTTCATCACAACTTCAGGATGTGGAAGGGCTGAAGTACTAGCACTTGCTAATCCAGAAGATCATTCTGGCAATTTCATTTTTACTTCTATCAACTCTTATTTTGTAAATCCTGCCTTAACTCCAAATTTATGAATGCTGTTCTCCACTTTTATTTTCCTTAATCCTCTATTCTTTTCTTCTGTCACTTCAAATGATTTCTCTTCATAATTACCCCATCTACTCTCGGATTCCAGAACATGTTCGATCTGCATAGTTGGTATTTTTGAAGTCACTTCATATCCCACATGATAACACCATTTCTTTCTTGGAACTACTGCCTCAAAGAACTCACAATCGGTTGTAACCATGAAATAGATTGTATCCTTGTACTTTTCAACTAAGTCTTCAGGGATCCTGTATATTTCTTTCATATGCATCTGAAGAATCTTAATCATTCTGAATAGTTTTCCATCAACCCATGTGTTGTTCTATATTTTATAACTCTATGAAGCCTCAATACCATTAGGTATCCCTATCCTCCAACCACTAGGATTCATTCCTAGAAATCTATTCTCAATATGTATGTACATGTACATTAGAAGTGAACCAAATCTGAAATTTTTGGATTTGTCTTTCTTTATCAACTTCACATTTTCCAAAAAATATTGTGCCAACACTTCGCAAAGTTTATATTTTGTGTTTTCATTCACCATTCTATAGGCCATCATAATAACTCCATAAGATATAGAATTAGGTCTACTTCTATAATAGAATTTTTAACCAAGCAACATAGTAATCAATCTCATATCCTACTGAAGGATGTCATTTACTCTCATAGCTCCCCTATCCCATTTTGAGTGTGTTAGGGTTTGAAATTGTTTCTTAACATGTTTCTCTACCAAAGGAATGATACCAATATTTTCCAATCTAGTCATCTCATGTATCAATTCACTACATATCTTCACAGGTTGATCACCTATCCAAATAAAATGATCATGTACTCTCCTCAACAATATCTTAAGCCATTCTTCTTTGCTGAATTTGTGTAAATCAAAAATTTTCATAATGTTTAAATCATTAAAATGTTTGAATTCATCTTTCATTTTTCCATTAGTAGAAATGTCATCTATACCCAGTATGTCATACTTGAAATGGATAAATTCCCTAATGTCCTCTACATGCAAGATGACGTGAGGTGTTTGAGAAAATTCTCCTTGAAGGTATTCTTCAAAGGATTTGAAAGGTTGTCTCTTGAATTTATATCTAGGTCTATCCACAACATCAAATATCATAGGTGCATCCATAGCTTCTGTATAAGTAGATGATGTAAATACCTTTTCATACACTGCATTCCAAATATTCACTTCGTTCGATCATGCAAGGTAATTGCTAGATGGTCTAAATCTCTTTGCTCTCTAATATCCTTAGGTCACTGCTCATTAAATGGTAAGGAGATAGATAATCATTTGGTGCTTTATACAATGTTAAGTTATAAAAAGACCACTTTACCCAATGGTGTCCAGTTAGTCATAAATCTCGTGATCAAAATATATGCATCGTCTGATGTTGCGATCTTAAATATAAGTTACATGATGTCAAAAACAATCATACCTAAGCTTTCTAGAGACTAATCTGATGACATGTAACTAATTGAATATTTGAAGATGTTAAGTTGATGATCATGCATGTTATTAAATCAGTTAATGTATTGTATTTTCATTGATTTCAACTTTATATAATCCGTATGGTCATGGAAATACTACCAAATACTTCAAAGAGCCAATGAATCAAAGACTATGCTATCAGTAATGCATATAAGTCAAGTATTCACTAAGTGACTGCATACACTAATCGAGTGCATGCTGATAGAAAAAGTAATACAGTAAAGTCATAGTGTTACCTGATGAGCTAATGCACAACAGTACTGACAAAAAAAGTTACAATGTTGACCAACACACAAAACACAAAGTAACCCGACTAAAAATATTTCAGCGTTGCCCAACGGAGAAGACAAGGATGGAGATTCGGATGACAACTAAATTCACACCAATGGAATAGTTAGTTATCACCGATGACTAACTGAAGTGTTTACTGACAGAATAGAGAGTTCAGAAAATGACAAAATGCTTAGTTGTCAAGAAGCTAAAGATGGAATTAAAGTATTCTCTAAGTAACTGCATACACTGACGGAGTGCACATTGATGGACAAAGTAATAGAGTAAAGTAACAGTGTTACCCAATGAGATAATGCACAACATTACCGATGAGAAAATTTATAGTATTGACCAACATGCAAAACACAAAGTAACCCGACCAAAAATATTTTAGTGTTGCCCGATGGAGAAGAAAAGAACAAAGATCCCGATGACAACTAAATTCACACCAATGGAACAGTCAGTTATCATTGATGACTGACTAAAGTGTTGACCGATAGAATAGAGAGTTCAGAAAATGACAAAATGCTTAGCTGTCAAGAAGCTAAAGATGGAATTAATGGATACTTATCATTGTTTAAATCATCTAGATAAAGTCGGAGATAAGTAATTTATTTAAAGCGGATTTTTCCAGTTGGAAAGAATATCTCTCTGAGATAAAGCTAGAGTTTTCTTTAAATCTATTAGCAAGAATTATGGATCACGCCTAGAATCAAGAAAGCCAAGAAAAGTGGAAATCATGTCTATATAGAGACAAACCCAATTCATTATGAATGGGGGAATGTGGAGTGAAAAAGAGAAGAGGAAAGATGCAAAAGAAAATCTTAAGGAGAAGAAGTCTTCATTCAGTCCTAATCAACAAGCTAAGGGAAGAGCTAGATTCTGCAGACACTGACAAACAGTGACACAACATTATAGAGAAGAGCAGTGTGGAGAAAAGGTGTAAGACTGATTATATTGATCAGAGAGGTAATGGACTTACAATAGATATGAAAATCTGCAATTGAGTTGTATGTTTGAATAGATCATTAGTGTTTTAGTTTAACCATTGAAGCATCAAGTCTCTTAACTGAGTAGGAATTAAAAGTATTTTACAATTGAGATACATCCCAAGGAGTATCAAAAAGTTTGTTCATAAAAGTAGCATTGGATATTCCCGATACCTATTGACAGGCCAAGTGAGTGTTTGATCAATGATGGTAGAATCAGATGCCAGATACTAGGTGACAAACTATTTTTAAATCCTCTAACAAGGTCACACCTAACTATTTATGTGATCTTAAACATAAGTTACATGATGTCAGAAATGATCATACCTAAGCTCGCTAGAGACCAATCCATATAATCAGGGGCATGATATATTCTAATTTCATTATCCAATGCTCCCCCTAAGGCCATGATCGACCAGTTAGGTTGATTCTACTTTGTTAACATCAGTCAAAGATCTAGTAGAATCTATTGTCTCTCCCTGAACCAATATCTCACTTCTCTCTTTGATCTTCTATATATTTCCACTATTGTTATCTTATTCTTTCTTGAAACAATTGTCAAAATCACTCTTCAATTATGCCATACTCTTACTAGTATCATCATCATTCTTCTGTGTATACATAGGAGGTGGTACTATTCTATTTCTTACTCCATTATACCTATAGAACTTCAGTATCTAGCTTGGATTGTGGAATTTGTAACATATAGGAGGTCTTCTTTCCTGATTTACTTGTAGCTTACAAAACTTCACAATGTGTCCAATGTTATTGCATTTGTAACACGTAGGTTTCATTGGATGTTCTCCGCTACTATCTTGTCTATATCCAGATTGATTGAGTTTCCTGCATTCTGCCTTCTTGTGCCCATATGCATTATAATTAAAACAATAACCAAAAATGGTCTTAAAAGGGGCATTACCTCTGCAATCTCTTTTCATGTGTCCAAACTTGTTAAAACCAAAGCATCTACCTCTAAAAGGTCTGATCTGTTCTTTGGGTTATTCAAGAGTAGGTTTTTCTGCATCCATCTTCACATCTGGTTTCTCTTCTTTATTCTTGAAACTTTCAGCTTCATTGAATCCAATACAAGTCATATCTCCCTTAGGTTTCTGTCTGTCTCTTTGTTCATTGATCAAGTCACTACTCATGTGTAGTTTCTCAATGTGTTTCTTTGTCTCAAAAATTTTACCTTTTATGATCTGATTTTATTTCTCCAATTCTAAATACTTGTTCTTGTTTGTAATGGCCAGCCTCATTCTTCATTTTTTCCATCAAAGCATTTTCATTTTCAAAGCTTCTTCAATCTTTATTTTAGCATCCTTTTAAAATTGAATTTCTTTAGCAATGGCTTCACTCTCAAGCTTCAAAGTGTCATACCCTTCTTCAAGTTGTTTCATCTACTTTGAATTATCATTATCTGAATCTTGTTTTATTTGAACCACAAGGTCATGTCTCTGATTTCTAGAAATTTCAAGTAGTTCTTTCAATTTCTTTATGAATCCATCTTTTCTCCTTAATTTGAATCTGAAGTCATCATTTTCTATTTTTTTCCTTATCATGGTCTTTAAGTGCAACTTCAAAGTTTTCTTGCAAACTATTTGAATCCATTCTGATCTCCCTTAAGCTGGTAAGATTTCTCTTTAAGGGCCAAAATATCTAATACCATTTGTTAGGATTAATAATACTGAGAGGGGGGTCAATCAGTATTACAACACTTGAAATAAACTTTAAACCAATTCAACATAAACCATAAGCATACTAAAATTAAAGGAACATAAAAAAATAACACAGTACCCATAACACCATTATTTGTTGTCAAAGAAACCACGACCAAGGGAAAACCCTAGTGGGGATGATACCCACAAGCATACACTAAAGTATAATGTCTCGGTTAGGAGACCTAGCCCTGTTAGGAGCTGAATATTACATAGTACAGTTCCTCGTTAGAGGAATAAAACCCTGTTAAACATATACAACACCCTGTTAGGGGCCAACTAAGCTTACAACTCCTAAAATATATTTATGTTACAAAAGTGTTCTCAGTAATGAACAAAAACAAGCATCTATAATGCTTAGATAGTTCCAGTCATAGCTCTATAATGATCTGTGTCCAACCTCTTCTCTTCCATTCAAATCTCACACACACACAGACACACACACACACACACACATATATACATACATATATATATATACATA
>MU228416.1:860808-870952 GCA_018584345.1 Thuja plicata | reverse complement strand
ATATATATATATACATATATATATATATATATATACATATATATATATATATACATATATATATATATATATATATATGTACCAGGTCAGCTCTCTTAACCAAATATTACATAGTCGGATCTCAATACATAATACAATTAATAATGTAAATATCAAATACATAGTCGGAGCTCTTACATTATCAAAATATAGATTATCAAAAGTCATAATCTATCTTAGCTTTCCAAGAGTCCACGTCATACTCCCCAAATCATCGCTTCAGTTCAACTACTATGTATCATTGTTGTACTATTGTCACCTGCCTTCATTTCACTGTAACTCTCTATAATCTTAACCAAAATCAAATCGATCTTAGATGTAGTTCGTACATACCCCATATTATCTTCTTCTAAGATAACTTTTCTTAAATTTCTTATCTTTATCTTTGATACCAAAAATACCTCTATATTTTTGTTATGTGCTTAATTGATTTCAGAATAGAGTCGCCAAAACTTAACTCCATATCAATTGATCAATATGCCATATGTATTTCCATAAGTGACAACTAAAAAGTGAATAATATCACACAAAATTGATCGATTTCCAACAACCACTTCATCTATCTTTCTTTCTTCCTCCTGTATTTTTTCCCTTTCACTAGCATAGTCTCCAAGTTCTTCTCTCATGTCACCATTATTGGTGTTTGGAATTCCAGATAAAGTCTTTTGTTTTCTATGGATAGTCGCCTTGAATGCTAACTCTAATTTAGGTAAAGTATCTCTCAGTTATGCGGCTTTAAAAGTAGTTCTCTTACCAATAAACATATCTCTACTCAAGTCCAGTGTCAAAGGTATAATCTCCTCTATAGCTTGTACTTTGTTTTGTATATAGGTGTCAAAGTCTGAGTATCTTCAAAATCACTTCTTCCACACTGTAAGTACCTCTAGAGTTTCTGATGTTAGTAACCACCTTAGTAATTCTTTGTGCATATTCCCTAATGTTTTCATCATCTCACATCTTCATTGATTCCATCTTTGTCATCTAGTTTTGTAACTTTACCTATTTAGTAAACGTATATCCAATATACAATGCTTCCAATCTTGTCCAAATCTCATGTGCCGAATTCAAGTCTTTTACTTCAATGAATTCACCATCAGAAAGTGTGCTAATCAAAGATTACCTTGTGACCATATTAAATGAAAATAGCTTCTTAGAATCTTCAATTCATCCTTAGTCACTATCTTTTCCTTCTTTTCATGATCATCCAGTAGTTAATTCCCAAACATAGAAAATGTGTTCTCATCTTGTTCTTCCAACTATCAAAGTTTTTAGGATCAAATTTTGGACTATCCTTCCAATAGTAAGTCATCTTAAGGATCACCTCAAGCTATTAAAATTTCTCTCTAAGGTTCAATAGTCCTGATACCAATTGTTAGGAATAACATCCCACAAGCACAACTAAGAAGAGGTCAAATCAGTTGCGATACATATTATTAAACTTTAAACTTTATAAACCAAAACTTCAATGCAAATGATAACAAAGTAAATTACAACATAAAAACACAATACTTGTTGTTGAGGAAACCTTGCTAAAAGTAAAACCCTGGTGGGAATGAGCACCCACAAATAATGTACTGAGAGTATAGTATCCCTATAAAAAGATTTATCCTAGTTAGGAGCTTATTACAAAATTACAATACACAGTCCATGTTAAAGGACAAACCCTAATGGAGTCAAGAGAAAAAGTAGGCTCACTACCTAGGCATACTGCCCAAAGAAGGTTAATACCACCCTCAAGGATTTACAATCTGAACAAGTGTATATAGAAAATATACAATCCAATGAACTATTTGATAGCAGCTGTCTTTGCTTGGTCAGTTCAAATGAAGTATTCTTGTCACAAACTTTTCTCTACATCTAGTAGACAACAAGCCTCATAGCTTTCATAGTCCTCTACCTTTTTCAATCTCTACCACATCTTTCCACAATAAAATATCTCGCATATATACCCTATTCCAATAATTTGTTAGGTTGGCCAATTAAGATTTCCCAAGACACAAATAATTAATTAGGTTGGCCAATTAGGATTTCTATATATATAAATAATTGTTTAGACCCTTGCTAAGATACACATGGTACCTATAAAAAGTAAACATCGATTTCAAACCATCAGTTATACTCCAAGATCCACAATCCATGCTCACAATTCACAATACATGCTACATGTCTAAAGTCGGCCACCAAATAGGTCTCCTCCAGAATGCACGCCACAGATGATGTCACCAATAATCTCACAACTATCAATAAATAAAAAAAATTACTCAATGTGTCCTCTATCAACCCATAAGATCACATATGCTGAAACATCTTCATCTATAATATATATGCAAAATATAGAGACCTGCTCTATAAAGCATTACTGTCATAGTCAAGAAACCGGTATTCACTAAACCATCTATAACTATTACACAAAATTTCCTATTAAATATGAATTTTGGCTACAAGTGGAGAAAAATATAGCTCCCATAAGGGTAGAGCCTAGATTTTAAATTCTACACATTTCCTAGTTCTACCTTGTCCTATGCAAGTTTCTAGCCCTCTATTTTACCCTAATTCATGGAAAATGGCCTAAGTATTGAAAAACCACCCCTAGTTGGAATTTTCCTTGTTCTATTTTCTCGTTACCTTTTCCAAGTGACTTAATTTATTTTTAAGTCATGTATACATTTAAATTTCCCTTTAAGTCGCTTAGTCATGCAAAGGGAAAATGAATATTCCATGTTGTTCAGCGATTATGAGATTGCCTTTGTCACCCAGTCTCCCAAGGAAAAGGAATATCCTCTCAGGCTATCGAGACTTAGTGTTGATCATCCCATTGAGGTCTGATCTCATGGTGGTCACTAAGTCTCCTGACATCACCCTCAGTTAAAAAAAGGTTCAGAGTGCTCATGACTTAATGTATTTTCTAACCTAGCAGATGTAACTCGAGTTCAGGCTGAGTAAAGTTAAAGGATTTTAGTCACTAGGTCTCAATAAAAAAAACCATTGTCAAGAAAATTGTTAAGACATTGCAAGAATATTTAGTCACCAAGTCTCGATAAGGAACCCAAAGTAAAAGGTGAGTCAGGTTAAGATCATGGCAGTCGCTAAGTCTTGAAAGGAAATATAATATTCTCTTAAAGATATGAGACTTAGCGCTGGTTGTCTGATCTTGTTTTCATCTCAAAATAGTCATGAGATCTCACTGTAAACTCAGAGATAAAGGAATTTTATCCCAACTTAGTGACATAAAGGATTTTGGGAAACCAGAGTTAAAAGGAAGTGAGCCTGAGTTAAAGTTGAAGTCAGCAGAAAGTAAAGAATGAACAGAGATAAAGAGAAGGATAAGAGACCGATGACTATATTTTAAAAGAAAAGGTCAGAGATTATCTGGGCCATTGAAACAATTACCCACACCACCTATGATCATTTCATATTCAAATATTTAAAATTCAAAAGATCTAATTCTCATAGTCCATGGCGGTCGCATGATTTTTCAAGATACAAATAAAGAAATGGGTCAAGCTGACTTCTCAGACTGCATCTATGGAAAAGTAAAAGATTTTCAAGCATATATTTGATCATCTTAGATATTTCTACATGCACTAATGAGAAAAATTGAAATATTTATGGTTTTTTCATTATTTATGCAAAATCTATTGTAACCCTAATTTGCAGAATTGATTGTTTCCCAAGCCTGCGCGCTAGAGGAACATGTAATAAGTTATTTTTAAAGATATTTATCTTAGAGTTTTTCTATTTGTCGTAAGATTTTCTATGGCATCTTCTCTGCCCTCAAATCTTCACTTTTTGTAATCTTTCATTTAAATCCAGGTTCTATATGAGCTTTCTGTGGCATTTTCTCTTCCCTCAATATTTTTCTTTACCCATGTTTCTCTTACTGAAATATATACAGTGGCTTATACTAGAGAAGTATTGGAGTTCCTAAGCCTTCCTTTCTTTTAGTATCTTTATGTACTACTGTGTGTCATTTGATTTAGGTTACCTTGTGGATTTTGTCCATCCCTAGCTACTTTGTCTCACTCCTGTGCCTATTTGTTGAAGTGAATGTATGTTTGCAGTTCACAGTCTGTGCCTAAATTATTTTGGGAATGTTATTTCCTGTGAAATTTTTTCTTTCCTCCAATAGCCTCTTTCCATTCCAGACCTCTCTGTGAACTAATTATGCAAGCCTATTAATAAATATTGTGTTCTACTAGATCTGGGAATCTTCATACTAGTTTGGTTACTGTGTTATATTTCAAGTTATCTTTGGTGTATCACCTAGTAGGATAATTTTCTTTTAGTTATTTCCCCTTTCAAGCACTTCTATCCCTTTTCCTTCAAGTTTATTTTTCTTATTAAAGAGAAGATTAGGTGATTATCCTAGTGGAACCAGCCTAGAATATGGAGGCTTCACTTCAAGTTAGCATAGGTCCCACAACCTTGAAGTGATTTCCGTGTTATACTATATTATCAAGACCAAGAGACCTTGAATACGGTGCAAATTTAGTGTATAACTATTTTGGCATGCCCGGTGGGACCACAAAAGGAAGTTCATCTTTCAAACTATGTTATCTCTTATATGGTGATTGCATGGTATTGACATAAAGGGGTTTCTTTTTCAAAGCATATCTCACAACTCTATTGGTGTAGAGAATAGAGGATCCTATCATGTTCAAAATTTTATGAGAAAGGTTTAGACAAGGAGCTCAAAACCCTCTAAGTTCTCATAGCTGCCTCTGACTATAAGTTATTGTAGATCATCTTAGAGAGCATCCCCTACAAGGAGGCTTCAATCTACACTGCCTACTACAAAAAGGAGACCTTTTCCTTTCCATTCAAGAAGGAGAGGAAGATATCTAACTAGAGAGCTACAATAATATTGATCTCCACTACCTGGCCCAAATACAACTCACAAAGTTTCTTCCCAGCAGATAACAGTTCCTACAATGGCTAGATAGTTTGCCTTTGTACCATTCAATCAAGGAAGTCCCTTGAACTTTTCTCAACATCATGATGTGCCCTTAGCAGCACTCAAGAGTCTTCCTAACTTCATAGGACAAATAAATACACCAACATATGAACACAAAAGAGATATAGCCACCATATGCAGTGTGCATCATATCACAGAGGAAGATGTTGCTACCAAGCTTTTAGCAGCCTCTTTCAAAGGTAAGGCCTTAGAATGGTTTAGAACTTTATCTATTCATTCCATTGATTCATGGGATAGGATAGGTGAATCATTAAGAAGATATTTTGAGGATAAATAAGATCATTTATCTCTGGTTGAGAAATTAAAAATCATTAAGAGGGCTCCTCAAGAACATATGACTGACTTTAATAATAGATTCCTTAAAACATGGAATAGAATTCCTATCTTAGTAAGACCTTCAGCTGACCATGCCTTCCTATACTTATTGAGAAGTATAAATAGCAATATCTGTGTCATGATTCAATCCATGGGAGGTACTTCATTGCCTCAGGCCTTTGAGATAGCTGTCAGGGCTGAAAATTGTTTAATCCAAGCATGCATGATAGCTCCAAGGCTGCCCATGCCTATTTTCTCCCAATATTCAGCCCAATATGCCTTTTAATATCCATAAATACACTCCCATACCCACTATAGTAGCACCTCAATCCAGCATTAGAAATGACAAATCCAAAGTAGTTCCTTCTCAAGAGCTACTTGAATTAAGAAGAAATCAACAAAAGATGCAAAGTAGTCGACAAGGAATGGAAAATCTATTGCAGACTCTAACTAGAGAGTTGACTAATCTAAAGAAGAAGAGTCAAGGAAATAGACCCCCCTTTTAGCCATAGACTCAAAGTCCCAACCAACAATATAAAAATTAGGGACCATCTTATCAATAGAACATGCCACCATACAAAGGAAATTTCTAAGGCTAAAGGAAGAACTTCAATCAAAGGTCATTCCAACCATATAATCCCATGCCTCTTAGTTTTGAAAATCCAATAAGAGATATAGTTCCAAGTCAGAACAATCTAGTCTTGGACAATGAATGGTGTTTTTTTTGCAATCAGCCACATAATCAGGCTACATGCTCAAATGGATGGATGAACCAAGTACTGTTGGTTCAAAATGCCTCACATACTCAATCAAAGGCTTCTTCTAGTGGGTCAACACCTAAGCAAGAAACACAACCAGATGAAACTACTCTCTTCAATTGGGAGCAACAAAAATTCAATTGGAGTAAATGGTGAATCAATAATAGCAGCCAAGACTCAGTCCAAGAGAAGAGCTCAAGACAATGAGAAATCAGGAGATGGAGCTAAAGCTACTACATCTGTAGATACATCACATCCTTCTGTTCCTACCATAATAAAGAATAATCCCATCATTCCAGTCAAAGAAGACCAATCTCCCAAGGAGGTTGGGTGTATCATAGTGAAGATACATCAAAGAGTACACACAACAGTGCCCTTCAACATTGTATACAATATGAAGAAGGAAAATGTCACTATGTCTATGTGGGACTCCTTGGCTATTAGAGGACAACATAAGATATTGAATAAAGCAATGACTAGAGAGGTAATTTCTTAGTAGTATACAAAGGAAGCTACTAAGCTAGTTTTGGTCAACACTGATCAAAAGGAGGAGACTTCAAGTAGAAACTTCAAGCCAGAGGGTATACAAGGTGAGAACCTAAAGCCAACTCCCTTTTATGTATATTTAATAATTGGAAAATATTTAGTAGATAATTGTATGGTAGATAGTGGGGCTACTAGCTCTGTCATGCCCAAGAAAGTAGATGACCAATTGGGACTTAGATATGAAACCTTTCAGAAGAAGGTGACCCAACTTGATGGTTCTTCATTAAACACCATAGGTTTGGCCAAAGACACAAGCTTAATCCTACATACAAGCCCCAATTTCTCCATCCTACTTGACATATATATCATAAACCTCCCTGCCTTATTTTCCATATGTTTATCAAGGGAATTCACAGCCAAGATAGGAGGCTATCTTTCTTCTAACTGGTCTCACATGATTTTCCATACAAGATAGGGAACCAAGGTTACTATCAAGTCTAAATCATTGGCATCACACCATATAGAACCTTATATTTGTAATGTACTCAATTCAAGTTTCCTTGCACTTGACGGTAATGATTTCCCAATCATCAGAGAAGAAAAATCTAAGATAGAAGATATACTTGATATCTATCTTGATGATTTCAAATTAGAGAAAAACTCAGAGGCCCAAGCCAATGTTATTTGGGATGCTGGTCTGGGAAACTATTTGGTACAAGAGAATGAATTCATAGAACCAAATATTTTCAAAACAGACACTGAATTAGAAGATCAGAGAAACCAAGTTTGGGAGCTATTATTTGATGGTGCTAGAAGTAGACATGGCTGTGGTGGTGGTTCTATGCTAGTCTCTCCAAAAGGGGAAAATATTACATAGCCTTTAGATTCAGTTTTTCTTGCACTAGGAACACTACTGAATATGAAAGCCTAGTGAAGGGATTGGAGTGGGTTATGAAAAGATGGATCAAAGCCCTAAAATTCTATGGTGACAGTGAGCTATTTGTCAGCCAAGTAAGAGGGATAAGTGAAACCAATAATGATACAATGAGATAATATAAGCATCATGTTTGGGATGCTATTGAAGATTTCAATGCTTTCAGTATTATTGCAATTCCTAGAAAACTAAATCAGAATACAGATAGATTAGCTATTATTGGTTTCCAATATGATATCCCTAATAGAATTTTAATGTAAAAGGATAAAAAACATATTAAAGTGATTTTCAGGCCTTCTATCCCTAATAATAATGTTAATTGGTAGGTGTTTGACAATGATGAGAAAATTTTGTAGTTTTTATTTGAAGAGGATGTCTTTTCAAATTATAACCAAGATAGATTAATGCAGAACTATGGTGACCAAGTGGTACAACTTAAATCAAATAAAATTCCAAAAGGACTTGTCACCCTGGAATCTATCTTCAACAAAGATGACCAAGAATAGAAGAGTAAGGTCAGCCTGGTAGTTCAACAAGAGCATTGGACTGATCTAGAGCCGAAGCCGGGTAGAAGCTTGAAATTTGGAAAGATTAATAGTGATTCACAAAAATAGGCTTATGTCTAATTGTTTCAAGAATTCAATGATGTTTTTTCTTGGTAGTATGAAGTCCTAAGGGGTTTCAACCTGTCACTTCTCAACATACAATTGAATTGGAACCAAATGCCAAACTAGTAAGACAGAAGCAAAGACCTGTCAAACCTATGCTTGAACCACTTATGCATAGAGAGGTTCTCAAATTAATTGAAAGTGGTATACTTTACCCCATCAAGCATACTAGTTGGGTTTCCAACCTTATTCCTATCTGGAAGAAGAGTGGACAACTAAGATTATGTGTTGATTTTAGGGATCTGAATAAGCATCCCTCAAAGATTGACATCCATTTCCATCTATGGAAAAAATTCTACAATGTGTCTCTGGATCAGAATGCTTCTCACTGTTGGATGGCTATTCCGGGTACAATCAGATCCTTGTTCATGAAGAAGATCAATATAAGACTAAATTTTCAACCAAATGGGGAACCATGGCCTATCAAAAGATGAATTTTGGTTTATCAAATGCAGGTGCCACTTTTTAAAAGGCAATGCATATAGCCTTTAAGAGCCTCATGTTTGAGTTTGTACTGGTCTATTTAGATGATATAACTATTTATTCTAAACATGCAACATACCATATCAAACATTTAAGGAAAATATTTGAAAGGTGTAGAGAGTTTGGGATCTCTCTTAATCCCAAGAAATGTGTGTTTGTAGTCCATGAAGGAAAACCCTTGGGATATATTGTATCCAAACAAGGAATTATAGTTGACCCTGAAAAGATTGTATCTATTCTAGAATTGCCTCTACCACCTCATAAGAAAAGTCTCCAATCTTTCATAGGAAGGATTAACTTTCTCAGGCATTTCTTGCCTAATATTGCAGACATATTAAAACCTTTGACATCTATGTTAATAAAGAACTCATTTTTTAGCTGGAGCAAAGAAGAAAAGGCTAATTTCCAAGCTAGCAAAGAAGCTCTAATAGAAGCTCTTGCCTTGTTGAACCCTGATTTTAGTAAAGATTTTATCCTTTATGCTTATGGAGGTCCTGATGCCATATCTACAATATTAACTCAAGAGACCTCTGAAAGGTTGGAGCAGCCTATTGCTTTCTTTAGCAAAGGCTTGAAAGAGTATGAATAGAGATACTCTTTCATAGAGAAACATGTACTTGTTGTGATAAAAAAGCCTAAAAAAATTCAGATATATATTGACTCATAGCAAGGTACAATTGAGAGTCACTCATCCTAGTGTTAAAGAGTTATTGCTTTCTAGGGACCTGAATGAAAAAAGAGCTGGTTGGATTACCAAAGTAATGCAATATGAAATTGATATCCAAATCACTAAGATGGTCAGATGAAGAGGTCTTTGTGAGAATTTGAAAGAGGATGAAGTTCTAAAAGAACAAGAACAAGAGAATGCATCTCTGGTTGTGCATTCTATAGAAGAACATGCCAAGGAAGCAAGTTGGTTGCCTAACATGATTCATTTTTTGAAAATAGGTGAATGTATTACAAATTTAGATGCAGCCAAAAGAAGATATTATAGATTGAAATCTATCCCCTTTATGTTGATTGATGAGATTATATTTAGAAAGGTTCATAATGGTGTTCTCTTAATATGCATAGATCCAGATCAAGTGGCAAGTATCCTAAATGATTTTCATGATGGAACTTCTGGACATAATTTTTCTCCTAGGACCACTTCTTTTAAGATCATGAGGGCCAGATACTATTGGCCATCTATCTTCAAGGATAGTCATGATCATGGGATAAAATGCATAAAGTGTTCCATGTTTGCAGGAAAAGAAAAAATTACAGCTCTGTCCCTCCAACCAATCTGGTGCAGGAGCACCTTCTTCATCAACTGATCATCAAGAGGATCCCTCAAGAATTCAAAGGAATTCAAAAAATTCCAAATAGGTCTTAGGTTGCCTAGGAATAAGAGTTTCCCTTAGAATCCAATTGTGAGACCCCAGTACCAGGATTAGGCAGGAATAAGCCCCTGGTCAACTGTGGGTCAAAGGGATTGGAAACTCAT
>MU228416.1:840839-854679 GCA_018584345.1 Thuja plicata | reverse complement strand
GCAACATATTACAAAAAGTTGCAAAAGTTGTCAAAGTTGTCAATACAACTTTGACAACTTTGCTTAAAACATGTAATTAAGCCCTCCAAACGGCCAAATGGTTTCAAAAATGGTTGTAACCATTGGATGAGGCCTTCATAAGCCCTTACAGGTGGGTGGAAGGCAATAAATTTGTATTGGGCATTTTTGAATCAATAAAATTCACTCTTTTTCCTGCAATTTCAAGGTTTTCTATAGTGTACAGATTGGTACGGAATGCTGGAGGGTTGAAACCAATTGGAGAAGTTAGCCTGATGTTTTATCTTCTGTTTTCACTTGGTTTCAGGTTCTAATTCATTGCGAGTCAAAAGTTATTGCAGATTTACTGCTATAGCCTGTGATTTTGCCTCCAATCAGGGGTTTCGAGACAAATTTGTTCATATCTGAAGATTCCACCATGGGAAATTAAAACCCTTTGGTGGAAACCTTGTAATAATTATTATCTTTGATTTTCTTTTGGTTTGGTACAAAAAGATGCAGGTTGGATGGAGAAACGTGATGCCCTAGGGGCACATCTCTATGTGTGTTCCCTTAAATTTGAGAGGACAGCAATTAATTAGGTGCCCAAAACTTCTCACCTTGGCTTGAAATGTTGGATTTCCACTATTTGGCATGCTTCCCACCTAATAAACTTGGTTAGGAGTTTCTGTGATAAGTTTTAAGGGTAGTTGCTTTGAAAAGTAGGCCTAATTGGGCTACTAGGAATTGGGGCACCTAATGAAGCAACTAGCAAGAACCCATGTGCAAGAACACTAAGACCTATGGAATCAGTTAATTTTTGACCAATATAGACCAAATCCATGCCTAGACTCCTTTCTCACTCACATTTCCACATTTTGGAGTATTAAACCCTCATATGCCCTTTCGGTGTCCCTAGGAACAACTAGTGATTAGTTGAATTCCTTGTACCTTGGTTTCTAGTGATTAGAACTAGGAAGTTATATGGTTTATGTAACCTTATAGGGACCCTAGACATCATTTATTGATTGTATTCCAAGGCATTTGATTGGATCCTTACAGTGATTGTAGGATTGAGGGGTTTGAAGGTCACATTCCTTCCTCTGGCAAAGGTCCTCCAGGCAACCTTGCATCACAATCATAACAGAGAAACCTTTAATGAAATGGGGCATTTATTTTATAGGCCTAATTAATCCTCCCTCTAGTGCAAGACATAAGTGGATCATAACTACAACTAATTATTTCACTAGATGGACAAAATATATTGCACTAAAGGAGGCCAATGAGAGTGTTGTTCTAAGATTTTATGATAACATCATTCATAGATTTGACACTCTAGACTCAATCATATCAGATAATGCACTTGCATTCACAGGCCTCAAAGTGACTGAATGGGCAGTTAAGAATAGTATTTATCTAAATACTAGTTCTAACTATTACCCCTAGGGTAATTGCCTAGTAGAGTCTACAAATAAGAACTTGATAAGAACTATCAAGAAGACTTTGCAAGACAATAAAATAGACTAACACTCCAAGCTTAAGTCTACCTTATTTCTAGATAGGATAATCTCAAAGAAAATCATTGGTAATTCCCCTTATATGCTGGTATACGGCAAGGAGGCGAGATTATCTATTTCAATAGAGTTACCAGCATTAAACCTTGCCACACAATTTGTTCTTTTGAATAAGGAGATCCCATGCAAGTGAGATATGCTCAACTCATGGAGCTGGAAGAGATTAGAGACAAGTCCATGCAGACCATGGAATTTCAGAAAATGCAAACTAACAAGAATTTTGATAAAAGGACCAGATCCATAAATTTCAAAGTTAGGGATATAGTCCTCAAGTGGGATGAATACAAGTCCAGACCTGGCAGACATTCAAAGTTTGATTCCTTTTGGAGTGGACCATTTTTAATCACAAAGTGCAAGGAACATAATGCATTTCAATTATCAACTCTTGGAGGAGATGCTTTGCCAATATCAGTTAATGGTTTCCATCTCAATATCTATTTCGAGGCTTTCCCTGCTTTGTAATTAGTTTCCTACTTTTCTTTCTTTCTAGTTTAGTTTCCTATTTTCCTTGAAATGCTCATGTATAGTTGGTTGTCCCTCCTCCTGGTTTCAATCCTTTTTCTCTTAGAAATTTGTTGTGTGCTCAAAAGATGAATCCATGCCCAATGAATGTCAAAGGCCACTAGTTTTCAATGTCTAGCGGGCTGACATCCAACAAAAATCGCCAAGAATGTTACCCAAAATTTCCTATTACATGTGAATTATGGCTACAAGTGGAGAAATATGTGGCTCCCACAAGGGTAGATCCCACCTTGTAAATTTTTCACATTTCCTAGTTCTACCTCGTCCTCTACAAGTTTTGAGCCCTCTATTTTACCCTAATTCATGAAAAAATGGCCTAAGTATTGAAAACCCTATACAAGTTTGAGATAAACCCCTAGTTGGCCTTTTCCTTGTTCTAGTTTCTCATTACCTTTTCCAAGTGACTTAATTTATTTTTAAGTCATGTGTGCATTTCAATTGTCCTTTAAGTCTCTTAGTCATGCAAGGGAAAAGGAATATTCCATGTTGTTCAGTGATTATGAGATTTCCTTTCTCGCACACTCTCCCAAGGAAAAGGAATATCCTCTCAGGCTATCGAGACTTATCCTTGATCGTTCGATCAATGTTTGATCTAATGGTGGTCGCTAAGTCTCCTGACATAACCCTCAGTTAACAAAAGGTTCATAGTTCTCGCGACTTAATGTCTTTACTAACCCTGTAGATGTAAATCAAGTTCAGGCTGAGTATAGTTAAAGGCTTTTAGTCATAAGGTCTCGATAAGAAACCATGGTCAAGAAAAGTGTTAAGAGATTGTGAGACTATGTAGTTGCCAAGTCTCAATAAGGAACCCAAAGTAAAAGGTGAGTCACGTTAAGATAATGGAAGTCACTAAGTCTCGAAAGGAAATAAGATATTCTCTTAAAGATATGAGACTTAGCGATGGTCATCCGATCTTGTTTTCATCTCACGGTAGTCATGAGATCTCATTTTAAACTCATATTTAAGGGAATGTTATCCCGACTCAGTGACATAAAGGATTTCAGGCAATTAGAGTTAAAAGGAAGTGAACCAGAGTTAAAGTCGAAGTGAGCGGAAAGTAAAGAATGAACATAAATAAAGAAAAGGATAGGAGAGTGACGACTATGTTTTAAAAGGAAAGGTAAAATATTATATGTGTCATTGAGACAAGTACTTGTGCCACCTGTAACCATTGCATATTCAAATATTTGAAATTCAGAAGATCTAATTCTTAGAGTCCATGGCTGTGGCATGATTTTTCAAGATATAGACAGAGAGATGGGTTGAGCTGACTTCTTAGACTACATTTATGGAAAAGTAAAATATATTCAAGGATATATCTAATCATCTTAGATATTTCTACATGCATTAATGAGAAAAATTAATATATTTAGGGTTTCTATATTGTTTATGCAAAATCTATTATAACTCTAATTTTGAGAAATGATCATTTCCTTAGCGTGCGTGCTAGAGGAACATGTACATAAGCTAGTTTTAGAGATTTTAAGTTTAGATTTTTTCCAGTTGGAGTAATATTTTCTATGACATCTTCTCTTCCCTTAAATATTCACTTCTTGTAATCTTTCATTGAAATCCAAGTTCTGTATGAGCTTTCTATGGTATTTTCTCTACCCTTAAGATTTTTCTTTACCTGTGTTTCTCTTAGTGACATATATATAGTGGCTTATACTAGAGAAATATTTGAGTTCCTTAGCCTTCCTTTATTTTATTGTCTTTGTGTACTACTATGTGTGATTTGATTTCGGTTACCCTATGGATTTTGTTCATCCCTGGCTACTTTGTCTCACTCCTGTGCCTATTTGTTGAAGTGAATGTCTGTTTGCAAGTCACAGCCTATGCATAAATTTTCTTGGGAATATTATTGCCTATGAAATTTTTTCTTTCCTCCAATAGCCTCTTTCCATTCCAGAGTTCTCTATGAAATACTTATGCAAGTCTATTTAGGAATATTGTGTTCTACTAGATCTGAGAATCTTCATACAGGTTTGGTTACTGTGTTATATTTCAAGTTACCTTCGGTGTATCTCCTAGTAGGATAATTTTCTTTCAGTTATTTCCCTTTTCAAACACTCCTTCTATCCCTCTTCCTTCACGTTTACTTTTCATGTTAAAGAGAAAATTAGGTGATTAGCCTAGAGAAACTGACCTAGAATCCAGAGGCTTCACTTTAAGGTAGCATAGGTCCCACAACCTCGAAGCTATTCCCATATTATACTAGATTACCAGGACCAAGAGAGCTTGAATAGGGTACAAATTTAGTGTATAATAGTAACATCACCAATATGTAACCTCAAGTCAAGTGACCTTAGGATTTAGGTCATCACTCATCTATCTGTATATCCCTATCTTCGATTGTTCTAAATCATCCATATAGTGTCTGTACACTTCTGTTAGTTGTCATAACCAATTTTTTCTCTCCACAAAAACATATGTTGACATCAGTGACAAAAAATGAATATGAAAAACCCAAATAGTATCCAAATTTGATCTTATCCAACACTCAATTCACACTTCATGGAAGCAGATATAATTATGAAATTCACTTTAGTTCTCTACTCACTAAAATTTCCATAAGGATGTTTAAATATCTCTAAAAGAAACCCTAAACCAGTTATACCCTCTTCCTTACAGAGTGATGGATAAAAATGTCCTTAACACTTAACCCAAATGAATACAAGAAACATAAACAAAGACATTACAATTCAATTAGAATTCACAAACTGTAGGAGGTTACAGACATATCTTATTACTAAAACATCCAATACATAAAGAATTAGAGACAAAAGGACCACTAATAGTCTTAATTCCACATGCAGAACTTACAAGCCTTCTTGTGGTATAAATTTCCCATCCTTACAAATGAACTCAAAAACCCTACATATACAAGAATGATTCCAAAAGTTTGGACTACCTTAGGGAAAAAGAAAACCCTAAAACATAATCACCACAACTTGGGAAACAAACCAAGATAAATGCAGAAAAGATAGGGAAGTAAAAAAGGTTAAAACATAACAAAATATGATCAAAAACCCAAAGTCTCCACCAAGAAACATTAATGATTCTCAAAAATATCAGCAAGTTGGTCATTAGGTACCATACGACCTCAATAAATAAATGAAAAATATCAGATTGCCCACATTAATGCCTCTACAACCCATAAAGAAATGCCATGACCAAAAAAACATGAGAAATAAATTTAAAATTCAAATATTTGATTACAACAGTTACAAGTGGAATGGACAAAAGTATCGATGGCCGAGATTCAAATTTTTATGAACTTTAAAAGCAATTTTTCGATCTTCATTTAATTACCCGGGCTAGCGATATGATCTGCCACATGGCACGCAGGCGCAATGCCTTTAACAGTATTTTATGGTCATCTTTTCTTTAAGGAAAAATGCCAGCCTTTATATCATTTTATATCTATCATCCCTTTAACCATCTCTATCTTCAAAACCACATGTCTCACCAACCTCCACATTGTTCACTATAAGTGGCTCTGAGAAACCCCCTTTTGTTTTCTGACCTACACTGACCGAACCCACTTTATACACATGGTGAATCATCACATTGCCTCAAACATTATCTGACGATCATTTCTAATTTTAGGAAACACGCTGACCACATGATCAAATTTGACTTGTCTAAACTTTTAGGATGCATTATACCTCTCTGATTAGGTAGCTCGATCTTTTGCTTCTTAATCATCACCGTAGATCTTAGTGTTTGGTCATATCCAGTGAATCCTTCCAACATTTTTTTCCCATCTACATTGTAGAATACATCCTAAAAATCCTTGAATCCATAAATAAAAATAGTTAAACATATATTAAATGCTCATTTAATTCTCCATAACAATCATCCTTATCTTATATATGCTTCACATAACTCAACCATTTCACTAGGTCTTCTTGTTATATCTTCTTTTCAAATCTTCTTCATCAATCAATTGATATCATACTTTACAAGATAGTATCTCTCTTACTAGTTAAGGTTTGACATCAATGGTAATATAGAAATTGTTTCAATTTTAGTTTCCAACAATCTCCCTCTTTGGCATTGATGTCAAACACATGCAACCAAACAACACATGCAAGGTTCCCAACCAATCCAAAAAGTATGTTATGTGTAAATCTATATTCATTAATTTCCTTAGCTTCATTATGATTTTCATCAATACAAATATTTCTCCCTCTTGGATAGATTTATCTCTATAGCTTATCTCTCATAGTTTTCTCCCTCAATGGTGTACCTCCCTCTTTGTTTCCTTACTGATTTATCACTCTTTGACAACAATGCCAAAGACATACTTCATCATCATGTAGATATCTCTATGTTATGATTCTTAATTCTATGCTCACTCTATCATCTTTCTTATGACTCGTCAACATATTTTTCTTTATACTTCACAGCTTTAGCCAACTCCTAAACTATGACCGCCTTTTGCATAAATTTGTAGATATTCTATGTAATATATTTGATGCAAAAACTCTATTTGATCTTAGTTAGCCTCAAATAGGGGAATCACCCCTAATTTTCCTCTTAGATACTCATGAGCATCCTTAGGTAAAGCCTTAGTAAATATATCTACCAATTGTTCCTTTGTATTTACATATTCAAGTCTTACTTCTTTGTCTTGTACGAGCTCTCTCAAGTAATGATACTTGATAGTAATATTCTTGGTCTTTGTATGCATCATATGGAATTTTGAAATATTAATAGCACTAGTGTTATCATAAAAAATAACAATTGGTTTAGTGATTTCTTCCTTCATACCTTTCAACAATTGCTTGATCCACACTATGTTTGAACAACTCACTGCTGCTATGACATATTCAGCCTCTGTTGTAGATTGAGAAATATAGTTTTGTTTCTTACTTATCCAAGACACTAATATATTTCCTAAAAATAATGCACCTCCACTTGTGCTCTTTCTATCATCAACATTACCTTCCCAATCTGCATCTGTGTAAACTTTCAGTTCAAACTTCTCATTCTTCTTGTATTATAATGCATGGTCTTATGTTCCTTTCAAATATCTCAGAATCCTTTTCACTTCCATCAAGTGACTATCTTTAGGTTTTTTTGAAAATCTTGCAACAATCTAAACTGATAATGCAGTATCTCATCTACTGTGGACAACATATTCTAGTTTTCCAATCATTGATATATATAGTGTTTAATTCACTTCAGCTATCTCATCAGTATTTGATAGTTTTTGTCTAGTAGCCACATGTTTACTTATAGGCATGGAGTTCTCCATGCAAAAAAATTTCAGTATCTCCTTGATATACTTAGATTGAGTAATGTAGATACCTTTCTAAATCTGATATACTTGCAAACCAACAAAGAATTTGATCTTTCCAAACATTGACATATAAAATGAAGTTTGCATCTCGTTTGAATTATGCAATATCTCATACCATGCTTTCGGGACTTGCTTCAATTCATACAATGTTGTGTGTAGTTTTCAAACCATATTCCTCTTTCTTTAATCAAAAAGTCCTTCACCTTGTTCAATTTATACCTCTTCTTCCTGTATACCATTCAAAAATGTTGATTTGACATTCTGTTGTTCAATTTTTTTTTCTAGTTCAGGTGAACTAGTGACCTCTCCTTCATTCATGTAAATGAAAGATCTGTAATATTTAGGATCTTGCTTGCATTTCACTTCATTCTTTTCTTCATATTCATCAATTCTAACATTTTCACTTTCCAAAACTTTGTTAGTGTTAGAATTAAAACACTTATATGCTTTGCTCTTGGTGGAATAACCTAGGAATATGCCTTCATCACTCTTGGCATCAAGTTTTCCATTTCTACCATCCTTCAGTATATAACATTTTCTCCAAAAAACTTTAAAATATTTTACAATAGGTGCATAACCATATCATAACTCATAAGGTGTAATATCAATACCTTTCTTGACTTGTACTCAGTTCAAGGTATAGATGGATGTACATAAATCTTCTCTCTTGTAATTTTGTGTAACACTATATTGTATCATCAGTGTTCTAGCACAATCCATTATTGAGCTATTCCTTCTCTCCACTATGCCATTATGTTGGGGAGTCCTTGGAGCTGACATCTATCTTTTAATTCCTCTATCATTTCATAATAGGTTGAATTCATTAGATATAAAATCTCCTCCTCTTTCAGATCTCAAACATCTCAAGCTCTTACCTATCTTTTTCCCAAAACTTTCCAAATACCACTTAAACAACTAAAAAGAATCAGATTTTTATTTGAGAAACATTACAATCATCATTCTAGAGTAATCATCAAAAAATAGTATCAAGTCATTGACCATAATATTAAAAGAATGAAGAATTCTCTAGTTGGTTGATTAATCAGACTTAGACCTAATATTGAAGTTGTTAGAGCCTTTATGTATAAAAGATGAAAAATTAAAGGACAAGTGCATGTAGTTTCTATGAACAGAGGATATCTCTCATTCTTCTTCTCTTGTGAAGATTATAGGAAACATACCATAAGAGGTGGACCATGGAGTATAGGAAAAATTATTATGGTTTTATAGAAATGGTATCCTAATATGGCCCTTAATGAGGATTTCATAGTTCAAATTCTTGTCTGGGTAAATATCCCTAGGCTCCCTCTTGAGTACTAGAATGAAGATGTTTTTCCTAACTAACATTGCTTACACATAACATTATCATCTTTCTTCAATCTTGGTAACCCTCTTACTCTTTTCATCTTACTAATGTTTACCATATTTTCAAAGTTCACATGACATAACCTCTTATGCCATAACCATATATCATCATATTGTGCAAACAAACATGTCTCGTCAAATAAATCTAGATAGAATAAATTACCTCTTGTTTGTTCTCCACTTCCAATCAATTCACTAATAGCATCAAAGATTTGAGATTTTTGTGATTGAACTCAACTCATTATCCAGAAGTATTCAACTTAGCCACAGTCAACAAATTATAGTTTAGTCCTTCAACCCAATAGGAATTGTCACATGTAATCTTATCAGTCATTTTTTTTTTATCCTTTTCCTTTCATAGGATAAGGTTTGTCATTACCATACTTAACACTACCACCTTTGTAATAGCTTAAGGTTTCAAATTTATTTTTATCACCAGTCATGCGATGTGAGAAACCACTACCAATTATCCATCTATCACCTTTATTCATATATGAAATAAGTGCAGTTTTCTCATCTTCATCAGAATCATCATTCATAGAAATATAAACAATTTCAATATCAGGGTGAATTCACAATAGTGTGTCCCACTTTTTGTGATGAAGGATTTTGAACTTTCTAAAAAATAAAAATCAGTGGCTTCGCGCGAAGTGACTAATACGCTTCGCGCGTAGTACCCCACGTAGGGTACTTCACGTGAAGCTGACACTTCATGCAAAGTACCCAACATAGGGTGATTTGCGCGAAGCCACACTTCGCGTGAAGCCATTTATCGCCATAATTTTTGACTGCCCATTTTATTTTTACTATTCACTTTTTGAGATTTTGTGGACCCAAGGCTTAGAGCAAACTAATGACGACTAGTGCGACGTCAACAACTCCCGAGCTTCTTCGACCCCTTGTGATTTTTTTTAGTATAAGGTACACACATTTTTCTCATTTTTATTGTAAATTGTATGTTTTATATTTATTTTAGTTAATTATTTATTCTAAATAATATTTAGTTTGTAGAAATGTTAGAAAATGATAGTTGAATTTTAGAATATGTTAGAAAATGATAATTGAATTTTAGAATGTGTTAGAAAATTATAGTAGTATGTTAGAAAATCATAGTAGAATGTTAGAAAATATTAGAAAACATTAAAAAATGTTAATGTAATGGTACTCAAATGTTAGAAAAATTTGTAACTTAGTATACATTAGAAAATATTAGCAAATTGTAACTTAGTATACATTAGAAAATATTAGAAAATTACATAACTTAATATATATTAGAAAATTGTAAATTTTAGTATACATTAGAAATAATTATAAAATTATAACTTAGTAAACATTAGAAAATATATTATAAAATTGTAACTTAGTAAAGTTTAGAAAATTGTAAAGTTTAGTATGTACATTAGAAAATATTAGAAAATTGCAACTTAGTAAACATTAGAAAATATTAGAAAATTATAACTTAGTTATAATTAGAAAACCGTAATTATAATGTTAGCAAATGTTATAAAAAAAATTGTAACTTAGTACATGTTAGAAAATGATAGAAAACCATAGTACAAAATGTTAGAAATTAAAAATATTTGTTTTTAAATTGCTTTTAAAGTTAGTAAATTTATTAGGAATCTCTCTCTCTCTCTCTCTCTCTCAATTATGTACATATATATGTTTTAGAGCTATGTATGTACTTATGTTATTTATGTAGAGTTAGATGTTATGGTATTAGAGGCCTTAGTACATGTCCTAGTACACTTTAAGACACTTAGAGGACCCAAGTCTAATACATGTATCGTAGGACCAGTTTGGACCCCTACATTGACATTTAAACCCTTTAAGAACCCAAGTATTCAACCCTTTAAAACACATGACCTTATGACTTATTAGAACTCTTTAATCTATACCTAGGACCCTTAAGATCTAATAGGACCCTTAACCATATTGAACCCTAACATGAAAATAGGTAAACATATTGAACCCTAACATGAAACCTGAAAACCATATTGAACCCTAACATGAAACTCTAAAAAATTAACCCTAGACATGAAACTGAAACATAAATCAACATAAACTATAATGTTAACCCTAAAATGAAACCTTAACCATATTGAACCAGGTTACATGAAACCTTCACATAAAACCTTAACCATATTGAACCCTAACATGAAACCTTAAAACCATATTGAACCCTAACACATGAAACTCTAACAAATTAAACCTAGACGTGAAATTGAAACATAAAACAACATATTTATTGTAATGTATTAACCCTAAAATGAAACCTTAACCATATTGAACTAGGTTACATGAAACCCTAACATAAAACCTTAACCATATATTGAACCCTAATATGAAACCTTAACAGAAAACCCTAACATGAAACTCTAACAAATTAAGGTCATAACATGAAAGGTCCTAACATAAAAGGTCCTAACATAAAACCTTAACCATATTAAACCCTAACATAAAACCTTAACTGGATATGAAACCCTAACATGAAACCAGGTAACATGAAACTCTAACATAATAAGGTCCTAACATGAAACTAAAACATATAAATCAACATAAACTTAACATTATCCAGGTAACATGAAACCTTAACCATATTGAATGAGGTTACATGAAACCCTAACATGAAGCCTTAACCATTTATTGAACCCTAACATGAAACCTTAACCATATGAAATGCCTAACATGAAACCTTAACCATATGAAACCTTAACATGAAAACTTAACCATATTGAACCCTTTTTAACCTAAAACCCTAACCATACTTTACCCTAACATTCAAACTCTAACAAATTAACCCTAACATGAAACTAAAACATAAATCAATATAAAATCTTACATTAGTTCCCTAACATGAAACCTTAACCATATTGAACCCTAATGTATGAAACCCTTTAATAGGACCCTAAAGACCTAATAGTACCCCTTAAGACCTTATAGGACCTAATAGACATGAAGACCTAATAGGAGCTAATAGGTAGATATGAAGACCTAATAAGACCCTTAATCTACCTAATAGGACACTTAAGACAGGTGATAGAACCCTTAAGACCTAATAGGACCCCAAGTAAGAACTATAATTTTATATATTCATCATGTACCTTCCCACAATGTACCAGCTCAGGATGCACATCACATTCCTGATTTAGCAAGTATTTTTCTGACAGCTTAGATAGAGATGGATAAACTTAGAGAGAACATCTGCACCTCTGGGTTAGATGGCATATATAGAGATATTTGTGACACTATATTGAGGATTTTGGAGGACATGACTACTATATTGAAATCCCATTCTTCTTTCATGCCATAGGTCATAGATACTATTTTTTGAGAGTTGAGAGCTGAGGTATCGGGAGATGTTTCCTTGGAGATGGTCCAGAACTGTGTCCCCAAGGAAATTATCAAACAAGAGGTCTTCACATGTTATGAGGAGAAGACCAAGGTGAGGGCTTAACAATTTACATGGTGTAGGATTCCTCAGATTACATGCATGATATACCCACATTTTCTTACAGCACATGGTCATTATCTGAATAACGACCATATTCTATTATATTTTTGCACAACATTTGTACACTGTGGTCGGTTTGGGACTTAGGGTCAACTATTTAGATCTACCTAAATATTATGGTTAGGGGTGTGGTAGAGTTGTTGACCGTGATCAGTATTGTAGGGTTGATCAGGTTGTACATACTCATAAAGAGCTAGTTGGGCATAGGACTCTGGCAGTGGCACCAGCGATGGCTGCCACTGCAGATAGAGTGCTCATTTCTTCCCATAAGGGATTAGTGGATAGGATAGGTAAGATCACATCTGTAGCCACCTCCATCACTTTAGATACAATGGGAAGATATATTTTGACAAGACCGATTTGAGGTAGATCATCCACTGAGGCTTCATATAGTATTGTTGTAGGGGTCAACGATAAGACATATAGAGATTTTGGTCTTCCTCCACCTGGAGAGATATGAGAACTTTCTAGCCATCATTGTAATTTGGATGTCGCACTTTACTTTTTGGAGGTTCTCCTATAGTCGTATTCTTATATTGCAGACATGCAGTGTATCCCAACACATTCAATTAGAGATGTCATCAGAGTTGCATGGGGTCATGTAGTTCCACCGACGTGGAACACACCATCTGGCCAAGAACAACATAGTTCACAACACTCTGTAGAGCGCTTTGCAGCATCTACTCAGGCACAACATAGTTCACAGCACTCTGCACAACACTCTACAACCACTGATTATTCTGTAGCTATAGAGCCAGGTATACGGGTTGTATATGTACGCATCAGAGTTGAGGGCCTAGACACATTTGATGAGAAGTTGCACGGGTTGAGTCAGGTGGACTATGGTAGTGATATTAGATCATATATGGGTAAAAGTATAATGGTGTGTCATAGTAGAGGACATCTTAGGAGGGTCCGGTCGGAAAGGGTCCGGCCAGAATGGGTCCAGTTGGATGGTGTCCGGCTGGACCCTCGTAGTGCCCTTTAGGCACCAGGTAGCACCTGTGTGGCGCGGGGGGTCTAGCCAGACCCCTTCCGACCGGAAGGGTGTCCAGCCAGACCCCCAAAAGTTTATATAAGGAAACAAAAAGGCCCACGTGGCTCATTGTCATTTAGTGGCTACAGGCTTGTGAGGAGAGATACAGGGGTATTCCGGTCGGAAGGGGTAAGTACCTTTTTTATTTTTTTATTTTAATGTTTTTAAATGTTTTTTTTTAGTTGTTTTTTTTATATTTAGTATTAAATAATTTTTTTTTAATTAAAAATCTTTTTTTAATAGTTATTTTTTGTTTAATTAATAGAAAATAGTTGTAATTTAAAAGAAATATTTTAATTTAATAGCTATTTTTGTTTATTTAGTATTATTTTTTTAAATTGTAGAAATAAAATAATATGATTTTATATAAAATGAGTTATATGTAATTAATATAATCTTTTTTTTTAGTTAATTAAATGTGTTAGTTATTTAATTAATTTAATTTTGTTAGATATGTTTTAAAATGTTTTAATTTAATTTTGTTAGATATGTTTTAATTTAATTTTGTTAGATATAGTTTAATA
>MU228416.1:795400-811857 GCA_018584345.1 Thuja plicata | reverse complement strand
TGATTATCCAAGAGGAACCAGCCTAGAATCTGGAGGTTTCATCTCAGTTAGCATAGGTCCCACAACTTGGAGATGATTCCCTTGTTATACTGGATTATCAAGACCAAGAGAGCTTGAGATCAGAGGCGCAAATTTAGTGTATAACAGTATCAATCAAACTTTCAAACTCTTTAACAAACTCAAATCCACTCAATAAGCCACTCAGTCTCTATAGCATATAATCAGTAACATAAACTTTTAATTTATTTTCCTAATATAATCAAATTGAAAAATATAAAAATCTTAATAATACAACACATTAAATAATATTCACACAAATATGACACCATGATTTAACATGGTAACCCAATATGGGAAAAACCACCAGTAACATGCTACCAATTTTTCACTCTTCTCAAGTCACCTATGTGAGGAGCCAACCTTGTTAAAGGTTACAATACACACTGTTAAATGTGACCTAGTTAAAGGATTTAATCACCCTTTTAAAAGTGAGCATTGTTAGAGAGCTTAAAGAATTCCATTAGAATGTCACCTTGATTAAAGGATTTAACAATATGATTGTTAGGTCAACCTTGTTTAAAAGCATTTTGCAACTAATACAATGGTTAGAAAGTAACAACAAATTGTTATCTGAAACATACAAATCAATTTTTAAATACATATCCAATCATAGCTCAAATTCTAATTCATTGACTGACCTCTATGTCATTTCTATCACTTAGATCTGCTCAGAAATACTTCAAGCAATCACCATTGTGCAGTCTTGTACTGCTCTCTTTAGCCTTCTCTTCCTTCTACCTAGATTTTTCCAATCAACTAAATTAAACTCTACCACACACACATAACATGAAATTAGGTTACTCTTATACCTCTCTTATCAGGTAGCTCAATATTTTTCCGCTTAATCATCACCGTAGATCTTATGGTTTGGTCCGATCCAACGAATCCTTCTAACATTTCGTTTCCATCTACATTGTAGAATACATCCTAAAACTCCTTATTGAAATCATACATAAAAAATGGTTAAACACGTATTAAATTCCCATTTAATTCACCACAACAATCATCATTGTCTTAAATACGCTTCACATAACTCAACCATTTCACCAAGTCTTCTTCTAATGGAGAAACTATAATAGGGGTAATAAAATGGAAAGGGCTACAAAAACACGATATATAATTTGGAAAATTTCATGATATCCCATTAGGATCAATTATGTTTAGCATTATATGGAGAGACTAGAAAATATACTAAAGTTCTCTTATCTACATGGATGTAATTAACTATTTTGAAGGTGAAATTGTTCAGTATAGATCTATCTATAGAATATTGAACATACTAAGAAAACTCCAGCCCTTCTTGAATATTATTTTTCTAGGAGTCAGAATGTAAAGATTTAAATTCAATAAATGATCTTTGTGCTAAGAAAGATACTAAATATTGGGAACATCTAAAGATGAATTACATCTATCTAATTTAGCAATAAAAGGACCTATTATATTATTTGCAAGTCTCTTCTAATGCGAAGAGATTTGTTCATCATTTAATTTGTGAAACTATCTTCTTCTCTAATATTAAGTGGATTGAGCCTATTTTTTTTTTTAGATGACAGTTTATTATTCCAAAGGTTGTTATTATCCCCACACTAGTGCACAATTTGTTTTGTGGTGAATTCGGAAGTTATTTGCATATTTTCTTTCAGTTTCATTATGCTAATGTGACCTTATCTATTTTTATGGGAAAAATTAAGGATTGGAACAGTTCTACTAAAATTTGTTGGTACGCAATTCTAATGGGTTTTCTTAGTGTTTTCTACTAATGCCCTTCGATGTTTTATGAATAAAAGAAATGATCATACATATCAAGGGAAAGAGAGGATACTTATTTTTTTTGCTTGAAGTCACAATGTGCTCTTGATTATTGTATAGGTGACCTTCACTATGAAGCCTTTATATGATAGGTTTATGAAGGTGATGGAGGAAGGTGCCACAATCTATAAACATGATATTAGGGATGCTAAATTTCGGTTGTAGGACCTTAGAAAGGTGGACAAGAAGTTTCATACCGAGTTCCTTTACTTTCAAAATCATGTATTATAAAGAGCTTGAGTACCAACTTAAGTGAAATGAAGTAGTTTGAGACTTAGAGTGGATAAATCAAAACACTCACGAAGGCAAAGGAAAAGTTATTGATAATGAAGACGGAAATCAATACTAATCTAACTCTAGTGAAGACTAATTTCATATGTTTTTTTATGATATTAGTTATTTTTGTTATTGTTTATGTAGTATACTAGAATCATTGGTATAAACTTCTGCCAGAATAGTAGTACTAGTAGAGTTGTTTATTATTGTTCTCAAAAACGTTGCTTAAACCGATTTGGGCATCATGTAAGTGACCAATATATATTTTGGATTCTCTATTAATAATCGATTGTAATTTAAACAAAAATTAATTATTATTTCTTTTGGCAAAAATGGCTGAGCCATTAATTTTTTTATTATATACCCTGTTTCAAAGGCTCAGGAGGGAAAGAAACAGTTACAAAAACCCTCCTTCCTTGCCATTACTTACATTTATAATAAAACCAAAATCCAATAAAGGCCAAAGAGACTTAATCTAAAACCCCTAAGATTAAAGACATGAAACCCCCCGCAATATGAATTAGTCATCCACCTTCAATAAAACATTACCAGTCCGGGTAGGAGGAAAGCCCCAAGATCCAAAATTTAAACCAGCACATACAACAACTTAACCTTTCATTTTTCGCTTTGCCCATGCCTTGCTACTAACGGATGTGGTCGATAGTGCTTGTGAGGTGGACACTGCTGGAGATGTGGCATTTGAATCATCATCAATGAAGGGTAACATAGTTGAAAACCTGTCAAATAGTAAGAAGGCATTTGCAACCATTCCACTAGGTAGAATATCCATAAACTTTATGATTTCTTTTCTTAAATGTTGGATATCCCGACCCTGCAATGACAGCTTTAGTATATCATAGAGGCGTACTATCTCTATTTTATTGTCCAGCTCTGCTAGATAGAAGAGGCCCCTGAACTAAGCCATGGACGACCTCAACGGATATCTATTAATCGCTTCTTGCAACTCCTCCACCGAGACAAAGCCCTTTTTCATAATCTTATTGGTCATTCAGAAGAAAACGTCAAAATTTGACACCATGTCATACCAGTTCGAGAGAAAAACCGAAACCACTTGGGTGTGTAGAAGATGTCGAGGAGCGTCCACAAGCATGATACCATCTCCTATTATGCCTTTGATAGCATCAATTACTGGATCCGGGAGGGGCTTAAATGCAATGTTCATTTGATGACCCAAATATGGGCCTAAAATAGGATGTTCCCAATGTTGTATCCTCAGGGATACTCTCAAATTTAACTACCTATAATCCATTAACTCCTTTGACTTAACCCAAATTTGAGATAGTTCAGAATCAGGTGACAGAAATGAATAGTCTATTGGGGGATAAATAGGCCTGGACTGATGTACATGTCATGCTGAAGAGGAAAACGTGACTTTTCTGGATTAATGGCCACATGTGTTTCGGATTCTGGAAATCTCAGGACTTAGCTCTGTAATAATTATGGCATTTATAAAAGATATTTATCCTTATTTTCGTCCTTCTTGACACAAATGAAATCTTACGGATTGACACCTCAACAGTTCACCTCATATTGCATTAAGGTGCTTTTAACCCTTCATCGAGATCTATCCCTTGCACATGTGTCAAAGAAAATACTCGTGGGTTGGGATGCCACTAGTGTACTTACAATGCTTTGCATTCATTGTGCTGACGTCGAATTACCAGATTTGGCCAGTTGTGAGCAATTATTCGTCGACGACGTCCACTTCAAGTTTCTCGATCAAGTTGCATATCACATTTTTCCTTTAGGTAATCTGGTAATTCTGACGATTGAACTTGTACGAAATCTCTCTCCCAATCCACCTTATTACACTCAACCCCCAAGTTTGCTAGCCAATTAGCTAATTTATTCCCTTTAAAACCTTTAATTAGACTTTTTTTTTAAAAATAACTAACTATTTTTTAAACAAAGCAAACTAAAATAATAAATAGAAACAAAAATAAATTAATATTAAAAAATACAATAACTTACTCAAAATTCAACACAATTCTTTTAAATATTGAATATAATAACATAATCTACCATAACACTATACCTAATTCAAAGTTCATCCAGCATGATACAAAATTAAAAATCCTTATTAAACTAAACTATAACTCAAGAAGATGAGATTATACACAGAATTACATAATGCAATCTATGAAATCTATATGAGACAATCCGGCTACCAATCAAACCTAAACCAGTGTACAGTCAATAATATAATCACTGATCAACCCTAAATGCATTCTTTAACAACTGAAAGGACCAAAGGTCAACTTTGTTGTGAGAACAATTATAAGTGCAATAAGATCCCTAATATGAAGTTTCTGAACAAGTTGGAATCAAGCACATGCTCACCTGCTCACCTTCCGTGTTTCCTGCCGTGAGAAAATAATGGCGAAGACCCTAAAATAATAATAAAAATCCCTAGTTTGATAAAAGATGGTTCTGTGACGTAGTCACTAAGGCCAGCTGTGTGCAATGATTAGTATTAATACTCTGTTTTTTATTATTATTCTCTTGCGTAACATTCCGTCAACCCAGCTGGGTGGCTGTCTATTAATCTCAATAGAATAAGCAAATAAAACATGCTTTGAGATTCTCAGTTTTCTCCATACAAGACAGCATTATAAATTAAACAATCAACAAGTTGCTACTACTGTTTCAGTTGTACGCCATGCCAATGACGATTGATTCCTGAATACCATGAAATGCTAAATCTGATTCGATGAAAGAGACAGGCACTTAGGGTTTCAGTATGGCAGGAATCCTGTCTGCAAGATTTGTGGGCATTTTTCTCTTGTTTTTATAAGTCTAATTCATTATAAATCTTATTCTTGGACAAACAGATATTGATGAATAAGGGAATAAGGGTGGGAAATACATGGCATTATTTCTATTAATTTGTGGGCTCATTTTAAACCATGGTTTGGAGTGCTTTAATGAGTGGAATGAGTTGGAGAGGCTCTATGATGGAGATAGTGAAGATCCCTTTTGTCCATCAAATACAACAAAGTAAGACCCATGTGTAAAAACAGCACATTAGTTTATAAAAATATATCAAATGTCAAGACCTATAAAAAGGTTCAGCAGAAGAGTCCAGAGAATAAAGAAATTTGTCCCTGCTTTCATACTCAAATCTGGTCTTGCTTTTGCGCAATTTTGACCTGATACATCATGGAATTGACAGCTTCATATTTAATAATAGATGAATGAGGATATGATAATGCATAGCCTCCCCATTAGGTAGACACCACGGTATGTGAAACACCACGGAAATGAAGTGCAAAACAAAAGTGGTTTCATCTTTAACAAATGATACATAAAAACCCAATACTTATCACTTGAGGATGTGATATAAAGCTGTCTTAATTTTTCCATTTTTAAAAGGGTTTCTATCTTATTATCTATGTGGTCTTTCTCGAATATCCCAGAACAAACTATTATAACAACGCAATGTGAATTAGAGAAGATAACTACTAGAGACAAATCATGTTGAAAAAGGCTTCAACCATTGAGCTCTCCAATGTACATTAGTTGATCCCACAGAAAAAAGAAACCAATATTAGAGTTACTTTCACCATTATCCAAAGTACAATCCTATACATTTGACGGTTCTACCTTCCATAACAACAATCTAAGTTAAAAACTGAGAGAGAGAGTTATTTAACCACGTTGAGTCAGAAGGCTCATCTTAAGAATAATTTATCTCAATTGTTTGTGGAAGAAAAAATGAATATTCCAAATTCTTATAATCAATTATTTTGAGTTGAATATTAATAAAAAATTACAATTTTATGATTGTCCTATCTACAATCACAATTTGAATTCAAGACTCTAATTTTTATGTATATTGATTAATTGGATATTTAAGGTTATTGAATTGGAAGACAATTCTTTAATAAAATCTCTTTCATTTGTTGAATATCAATGAAATAGATCAAATACTTACCACTTCCCAATATCAATGAGACACAAAATTACTACTGAATATTAAATCAATCAGTTCTAAGATATGAAATGAATTGGAAGTGGAATGCCTATTCTAAATTAATGAAACCATAGATTATTTAAATCCATGAAGCTTTATTAATTTTTAAATGGCCAATAAACTAAATTCTCATTAATGCTCAAGGAAACATGAATCATGTTCTCTTTTATTTTTGATAATTCCTCATTATTTTACTCTTAGATATTTAATTAATTTTATTACACTTGTATTCACTTTTCCAGTTATTTTTAGAGTTAAAAAAAAAAATAGTTTCATTTTCTTTCACCGATTTATTTAGGAAGAAATCTTATAAGTTGTAGATGTCAAAAGGATGAATTTTCATAGTTTAAACATGTAGAAACCAAAATCTAAGGCCCTGTTTGGTGCATGGCATTAACATTTCCAGAATAGGCCTATTCCAGCATAAGGACCTATTCTCGGATTAATTAATCCTGAAAATGAAAGTTGGAATAAGCTATTCTGTGTTTGGATCCCATATTGTAGAATTGGAATAAGGATTATTTTTAATTTTTTAAATTAATTTGAATAATATGTATTTTTAACTTGTGTACACATATACACATACACATATACACACATCTACATATACACACCTATACACACATATATACACATACACATATACACACATATGCATGTGTGTATATACACACATGTGTGTATATATGCACATGTGCATATATACACATGTGCATACATACACACATGTGTATATATGCACATGTGTGTGTATATGCACATGTGTGTATATACACACATGTATATGTGTGTATATGTGTATGTGTATATATGTGTGTATAGGTGTGTATATGTAGATGTGTGTATATGTGTAGACAAGTTAAAAATACATATTATTCAAATTAATTTAAAAAATTAAAAATAATCCTTATTCCAATTCTACAATATGGGATCCAAACATAGAATGGCTTATTCCAGCTTTCATTTTTAGGATTAATTAATCTCAGAATAGGTCCTTATGCTGGAATAGGCCTATACACACATGTGTGTATATATATGCATGTGTGTGTATATACACACATATATATATACATGTGTGTATACACATGTGTATACACACACAGATATATATATATATATATACACATGTGTATATATACCCACATTAAAAAAAAAGATTAAAAAAAAAATTAATAAAAAAAAAAAATTTAAATCCATAAATAGCTTATTCTTGAATAAGAAATGAATTCCAGCTTTTTTTTAGAATTAACTAATGCAAGCATTGGCCCCAAAATGGGGATTACTTTTCTAATTTGAGAATTCAAAAAAAGCCACAAACAGAGAATTAAATTATTCTAGCATTAACTAATGCTTATTCTAGGTTAATGCTTGACACCAAACGGGCCCTAAGAGATAAATTTAAGCACAATAACACAAAATACACCAAAGTCGACCCTAGAATAAGCTGAGAAGCAAGATACATATATGAAGAGTGTTTGGGTCGAATCAAAATTCAAACCCAACACTCAAAAAGTGGTGGCCAGTTGCCTCCCACAACTATGATGAGGTGTCAAAATAGAATCAACACCTCTCCAATCACCTCATAAATGGTGAGAGCTTGTGTGAACAACTATCAAATGAATATAAATGACTAAGTAGGTTTAATAAGACTAAGCGTAATTAAATTTAATAAATACACTAACAGCCCCTCTTAAGCACACCTTTGGAGGAAAAGAAAAAAATGGGTTCCACTTACCAGCCTTGCGAGGCAGGTCCATGTACAATGAAATCTCTCATAACAGAAGAAAGGTAAAAAGTCAAGTGAGAAAAAACTATCCTCCAAAAAAGAGATAAGAAGAGAAGAAGCCTATAGCGCCCCCTAAAGTATGATGATGAAGATGTTGTTGTAGACTGCACACCACGAAGATCTCATGGCCCTTCCTAAAATTATGCTTGAATATGACTTTCATCTGTTGAATCATCTAAATTATTAGTACTATAATCAGGATTTGAAGAGTCTGCATCAAGTTGAGAACCAATATGGTGTGTAGCACCAAAATATTTAAACTCTTTAGTATATAACACCTTATGTTTAAATTTCTCTTTGTCCTTAGTAATTTCCTCATTTGATGAAGATGCTTTGACAAAATCAGTTACCTCAATATTACTCCTTTTTAGTAGAAAAGTGTGGTGGTTAATTTGTTTTTTCATGCATTGATGCTCTTCATGACTATTTTTATTACAAATGGAATATTTAACCCTCTTAGTAGTTGATTTACTTTGTTGAAATGAGTTATCATTTTTGAAGTTGTCAATTTTATCTTCTTTCTTCCCTTCCTTGTCCTTTTTAGTGTTATGTTTCTCTCCCTTAGAATTTTGTTGCTTTTCATTTCCTTTAATTAGAGCCTATGCCTTAATAGATTTCAAAGTACCAATTTAAATAAAATTTTCTTGTTACCTTGTAAGATCAACAATAAAGTTATCAAGTGATGGTTTTGTCCATGAGGTACCAAGGGCTCTATTAGTATAATAGAAAGTAGAGACAAAGAAAAAAAAATTAGAACCTAGTTTGGAAAGTATATAAAGGATTAATTGATTCTCTTTCTTGTCAATTCAACAATCTTTTAATTTCAACTTCAAAGATTTAAATTTAGTGAAGAAGTCCTATAAAGTTGAAAAAATTGAAGGACTAACACCTAGGAATTGATTTTCCAACTCATGAATTCTAGTTTCATCAATTGTCCCAAATATGTTTTTGAGAGCTTCCAAAACTTTATTGGGTGTTTTCAAGTTCTCAACATGAAATACTAATCTAGGTGATAAATTTAAACATAATCAAAATGATTGGTCACACTTATTGAAAAAAATTTCTTTGTCTATACTTCCCTTGGTTTTTTTTTTGTTCCCATTGTTAATCTAAATAAGCCTTTATTTTTTAGTACAAGAATTAATTTTGACTTCCAATCATGATAATTGAAAGGATTTAGGGTTTGTATAGCCATATTAGGATCTATGTTATTTGTGTGTATAATTTGGAGTACTTGTATCTCTAACACAACACTTCAACAAGTCATTGGTTCAATTGGTTAGTGTATAGAAATCAATCAAAATCAACAATAAACAAATCAAAACTCACTTATTGCTTCCTAGAAATGAGGATTTTGATCTAATTATAAATGCTCTCATTGTTTATCATGTTAGATTAGTGAATTGAGTCTCATGAAATAGAATATTCATGGAAATGCATTTAAAATGGATGTAATTTTGCGGTGGATGAATGATGAATTTGATCATATTTTGATGAAATAGACTAATATGCAAGCTAGGATAAATTGAATTATTCTTATACATGCTCTAATATAATGTGAATCAATATGAATTTTATATTTAAAATAATGCAAATATGTTGAAATTAAATCTCACAATGCAAATTGACAAACTAGCATGACCTACTTAAAAATGACATAGATATGAAATGACTTGATTTGAGGTTTCTTTTTTTTTTTTTAAAGATTTTCAATTAGAGGGAAAATGATCGAATTTGAATTGTGTGGTCATGATTTCCTCAATTGAATTAAGTACTTGAGATTCAAAAGTGAGTGAGAAATCCATATCCTTTAACCTCATTAGTCGACTTGTGCTAAATAGCTTTTCCTTTTGTGAGTTGGTCAGGTGACATGGAATATTATGACATTTACTTAAATCAATTTAAATAATTTATTTAGCCATGGGATTTTAATCTTGAATTTAAATAATTGGAAAAGGTAATTAATTAATTAGTATATTTCAATTAATGATGAATTATGTAATTAAATGAATTAAATTTAATTACACAATTAGGTCATTGGATTTAATTTGATCTTTGAATTGTACTGATAGGATTTTCCTCATTTATTATGCCTTGACTAATTTTAGGTGAATACATTTTTTCCTCTTTGAATAAATGTGTGGGAAGCTTGTTGATTCAAAGAATATCTTATGTGTCTGATGTTGGATATTACTCTAATTGAGCAAACAATTTGATACAGATCCTAATGAAACTACTCACAATACTATGATGTTGGATTCGAAATCTAAATTTAATATGATGTCCACTAAAAGGTTTATGATCAAAGCCAGAGTAACCAGTTTGATATGGATTTGATAAAATTGATTACTCATCGGAATGAAATGGAAAATAGTGATACTCATGATAATGAATAAACAATTTGATATGGGTCTTGATGAAATTGATTACAGTTAATAATATACCAATGATTGAGATAATTAACTTGATATAGGTCCTAATGAAGTCAATTATCTAATGATTCTCTGATAATGACCTGATCACTTTGATATGATTCCTTATGAAAGTGGTATGCCCCTATTAATTTTATGATATTGAATAGACTGATACTAAAGATACTAAGTGATTAGATATGCATCTGATGAAATCACTCCCTCACTGAGATTCTAACCTTAGATAATCATCTTGAAATGGATTTAGATGAAGTTGATGTGCCCCTAGTTATATGATTTAGTTTGAATTGATGCAATCTCTAGTTACATGATTTGATTAATGACTGGTCAATGACTCAATGAGTAATGACTTGATTGCTGAAGAAGATTTGACAAAATTTAACCAACCAATTTGATGATTGGATGAATTTTATTGATGAAGAAGATTTGAATTTGGTTCACTTGATGACAAGATTTGATACCAAGTTCCACCTTGATGCCCCAGATTCAATATTTTTATTATTATAATGATTAGATATCGAGAATATGATTAATGACTTGAATGTTCATTATGATTAAAATGTGTTGATGATGCCCCTCGGGAACAAAATTGAAAGTGAATGATGAGAGAAGACTGATTAAAAATGATTTAAGAGATTACAAATTATTATTTTAATGATTGTAATGTGATTATCAAAGTTGACTAGGGTTAACTTGAGTTTACTCAAATTGACCAATGTTGACTGAAAGTTAGATTGATGTTTTCAAATTTCAATTTTGATCCTAATGATGATGTCATGAAATTTTGATGAACATTTGATTTTTTGATTAGCTATGGTGAAAAAGTTACCAAAATGGGATAAAATGCATACAAATTAGGGTAAAATAGGTTTAAATAGTTGGAAATCTTAATTGGGAATGTAAGATACTGAGGGGGGGGTGAATCAAAATCTAAAACAACTTTTACTCAATTGAAACAAATAGATTTAACATGCATATCATGTATCATATAAAAATAAATGTCAATGCTGAAATAGATCTAACTAGTAATCACATCCATGATAAGAAATAAGCTAAACTCATGACACAAAGATTTGGTAACTTAGAAAGCCTTGAAGGTAAAACTGGGGTGGGAATGACACCCACAAATATTCACTACTATGGTAACAAAGTGTGCCTGTTACGGCTACAAAATTTTGATCACTTTTGATGATCTACCCTATGAGGGGTCTGCCCTGTTAAAGCCTTATAGACTATTTAGTCGACCTTGATTAAAGGATTTAAAACTTACAGATAAGTAAGCATTCTATTAGGAGGTTTAAAAATTTCTATTAGGACCACTATGTCAAGACAGTTATCCTAATTCACTTGCTAAAATGTATTAGTACCTGATCCTTCAATTTGCACTTCAAATTTTTCTTACAGATCTCCTCTTTCCGATTCTTATATGATCTCATAATGTGATAACTATGTTATGCCATTCACTGCTCTATTCGGTCACTCTGTTTGATCTATGAACATTTGGCATACACATGATCTCCTCTCCTTCATAATTTTTTTCATTAGGGATTTGAGGATTCCTTAAATATAAAACATATGAAGCTTCTAGATTAAGATCAATGATATAGATTCATCTCTTTTCCCGCTTAAGCATTCCCTTTTTATGATTGGTTTCTTGGATTGCATAGGGATTAATGCTCTATGAGATTGTGTAATTAACTCAATTAAATACCTTGACGATAATTAATTTTTCTAAACATATATACAAAAAACTGCTTCACTCGATAGATGAGGTCTCTGGTGCTTGGTCAAAATGATGTTCATATGTTGTCACTACGCACAACTCTCAACTCAGAAATCAATATGGTCATAATTTGATCTTCTTTTCATTTATAGGGGTACTCGACAACCATTGACTTTCTCAGAAGTAACTATTGCTCGGTACAAAAATACAAGTCTTATACAATTCTCTACCTTAGTAGAATAGCTCTGTCGCAACGATGACTGAATAACCTACCTAGATAAATGAATAAGTGTTGGACACTAATAGTAAAAATAACTTGGAGATCAATAATCTCCCCCTTTAACATTAGTCGCAAAAATACTTTTTCATGTTTTTTTAGTACTTTAACAAAAATAGTACTTAAGTACATAGTACTTCCCCTAAGTTTATGACTCGGTATACAAAATATACATATATTACATGTATCTCCATCTATCTTTCCCTATTTTCTTTACTTCATTTCCCCCTTGTTTTTTTCACTATGGTCATCTAGGGTCAGAGAATACTTATCCAAAAATTGTTTGTGCAGCTGAAGGACCATTGCTAAAGCGTTGTCCCATCCAGTCCTTAAAGACTCCAAAGTCAACAATTTGATCTCTAGATGGGTAGCTAGATCAACCATACTTTCTACAAAAGAGGGTGGATATTTCTTTAGTAATTATTTTGTAGTTTTCAATTCTCTTAGCATAACCTCAAAATGAGGTGTCAACATGGTTTGAATGGAAATCAATTTTTTTCCTTATTCGACCATCATTAGCCATGAGCTTGGCTAATCTCCCTTGGGAAAAAGTCAATCTAGAAAAATGAAAGGAGCTAGAACTTGAATCCATGCTTAATGAATTTCCTTTTGACCTCAAATATTCTTGTAGCTTCTCAATAAGCTATTGATTATCCTTTGTAAATAATTTGACATCACATAGTTGTTTATACAAAGAATAAACATTATTTGCAATTTCTTCCAAAATAATTATTAACTTAGAAAGTTCAAATTTCTTGACAGCTATTTCTGTGGCAACCTTCTCCAAAATTTTCTTTTCAAATTTTTCTCACAGACCACTCCATTAGTTTTATATTTTCCTCAATATCATCAGTATTCACCTTCTTAACAATATCAACCAATAGATCTATAATAGGAGTTTTCTCGTCTAGATCTTGCGAGTCAAATGCATCAACAAAATATCCTTGATTTCATGTAGTACCTATTTCTATTGATATTCTCTTTCTAGTCTCTCTTGTTTTCTTTTTCTTTAAGCTATATCTTACAAGGTTTGCATCTACTCATAAGATAAGTTATCAATGTCCCATTTTGGAAGCACTATAGCTTCATCTAGTGTGAATGGTGAGAAAGGAGAATTTTCCTTGTTCTTATGTGACTTTTTCTTCTTAGTCTCTGGAGAAGTGATGCTCTATCTCTGCTCTTCCTATACTCTACTAGTATCAACACTGACTAAGACTAACTCCTTCTGAGCACTCATTACCTACTGATTAGGTGTATCTTCAGTCTTTTATTCGGGAAGTGTAACAATAGGTAGTTGTACAAAGTGCCTCAATAGCCTCTTGCTCCTTAGGTTGTTGTCTCTCCTTATTTTTGGCTACCTTATCTAATTGATCTTGTGTGATTTTATCTCCATCCTTGGTAGTCACTTTAAGATTAGCCGCAGTAGGGGAATGTGGAATTGAAATTTCTAGCTTATCCTAGTCCTTGACACTTACATTCTTTGAATCCTCAACTATGATTTGGATGGTGCTTTGGAGTTTTGAATCCATAGTTGGTGCACTTTTAATCTCTTTATAATAATTAATTGAGATAAAGACTAGATTGGTGCTTGGGAGTTGTACATATGAAGTTGCCTCGATAGTAACTAATTTTTTGACTTCTTCCTTGGTTAAGGCATTAATGTTCAATTGTGTGTCTTCAAGTACATCATCAACAATGAGCTCAACCTGTCGTTCACTCTCTGCAACTTTCTCCATTTTATCTTTTGCAAGATGAGCTTACTCGGCTACGTATTCTTTGTTATCTAGCTCTATCTGTCGATATGTGCTTGTATCTTGGTTTGTATCCTTGCTCACTATTAGTCCAAAGATTGTCTTCCAAATTCTTTGGCTTTGTTGAACAACTTTTTCAACTTCATTCTTCAGTATCGAGTATGCTCTCATCTTAGGAACGAACCTATTCCTATTGTCCTCCATGAATTTTCTTCTCTATTTGTGTGTCAACTCAGGCATTATTTGGGCTAAAGTGCCTTCACTTATCTCTTTCTCAGTCATGATGGAAAACTGCCATTTCTCATCAATTTTCTCCAATAGTTCATCGGGAATAGAACTTCCAATTTCCAAATGTGTCATCTTGAAGTTTATCAACATCTCCATCATAGCATCCTCAATATTTGCCTTGTTAGGTTTTCTTAATGTTTCATACTTGATGAACTTATACCCTACTAAACCTACTGAGATTTTGATGTTTTCACAAATTTTAGCCACATTAGTTGGATGCCTATGAGTAGCAATTTTGACTTTACTAACACCATTAGGTGCTTTCAGTTCTTCATAATCATCCTCTTTGCCCAATATTATCTTTCTTCTTGATCTCTTTATAGAATGACTCATCACAACTTTAGTATGAACTTGTTTCCTCTTACTAGAGCCTTCTTCTATAGTTTTGTTTTGTGGCCCAGCTGATTTTACAGTTGCAGATACCCTTGTTCTTGGTATAGTTAAGAAAATAGGAGTAGCCAAATTCTTTGTACTTTTCTTTATTGCAGGCTTCACAACCATTGGTTCCTTACCCTTTGTTTGTGCTCCTACATCCTCATCCTCTATCTTTTTAGAATCACTTGATTGTTCTTCACCTTGACGTTGTGTGATATTTAGTATTCCATCAACCTCTGCATCTTGTCCTAGTATTTTCTCCAAATTTTTTACTAACTTCTTTCTCTTCCTTTCCACAGTTGCAAACTTCAAGTTCCTAGTGATTTGAGTTATTTCTACATCATATGTGCCAAATACCTTAGAATTATTATCAATATCTTCTACAAGGAAAGCTTTAATGACTGGAGATGTCTCATCAACAACTACAGCATAAGGTTATGGCCTCAGCCATGCTACCCTTGGTATGAAAACTTGTACATATATAAAATCAGTGTCCACAAGAAAAAGAACATCTTCATAGTAATTATCTACCAAAGATATAGGAATTATGTTCCTCTTCCTCATTTTCTTCTTAAAATCAACAAAATAGCTTCCCATCACATTATTAAATTTATCTCCTAACTAAAGAATAAACTCATTTATCAGTTGTGTAATAGGTCGGTCCTCACTCCATACTACATTTCCTATGGAAGGAAAAGTTTTCTGAACATAAAAGAAAATGAAAACTATCAAGGATCTGTACTTACACAGAATTCTTTGCCTTGTTCAAGGATGATAGATTTTCTACCAATTGCGTCAATTGTAGCTTGGCAAGGTCATATGTATGATCCTTCTTTACAATATTCCATGCCTGGTCTACTACAACACATGGGAGACTATCTACTCTGCTTGACTGATAGAATTTGTGAGCAATCACTCTCACTGTGAAGTCAATCTCAGGATCAGTGATTGTAGCTATAATCATTCCTCTCTTGTTCCATACTGCCTTTGTGTTTTTTTAAATTTTCTCCTTGTTCTGGCATCACATGGTTTACTTCCTAGTTAGAGTAGGGTAACTAGTGAATTGATGGATGATATCCTTAGTAATATTCACTAGCCCATCCTCCAACCATATTTTCATGTTGTAAACTCTGCTAAGAACAATCTTAATCCATTCAAATTTTAAGTGGTGAGGACAATCTAGGGCACTAACTAACCCTTTGTCGACAATATGTTGATCTTCAGCCTTGAATGTCCTATTCTTGCATAGTCTATTGTTGGCTTGACTAAGCTCAAAATCTCCTATCTCGCTCACTTTTCACATATATCATTCCCTTACATCATGTAAAATCAAAACTTTGGGTAGAATCAATGACAGGGCTCCAAAAATATCTCCCTTCACTGTACTTTCAAGAATGACTATGAAATGTTCTATAGACCTTATGGAAAGACATGATGTCAATTAGTGCCAAAACACTTAAGTCACTTATATGGATGCAGTGTTGACCGAGCTAGTAGCTTAAAGTGTAACCCGAGCACTTGCAGTATCGACCGAGCACATAGTTTAGAATAGTATCACCTGAGTCACCAGTGTTACCCAAGTTACTATCTTCAAGTGACCAATGTGATCTGGGCACGCAATTTCATGTGAGTGCTAAAGTTTCCAATTGACTGTGACACCCGAGTGTCGATATATCACTCGAGTGG
>MU228416.1:775945-789089 GCA_018584345.1 Thuja plicata | reverse complement strand
TATATATATATATATATAAGGTACTTTGTTTATCCAAATGATGTGGAGTAGAAATAACATAAGTATGAGTATGGTTATGCGAATATGAAGTGGCAGATTGATTAGAAGGATAAAATAGTATAAAGGAACAACATGGACTCATCTATCACATTCAGGTGATCAGTATTTTTTTAAAGGATCTTATTCAACAAATCGGAGTTTCATAAAATATCATCCACTTGTTCATCCTAATAGGTGTATCAACAAAATCCTTTAACAGGGTGAACTTAACAGTCCTTATCAAATATCCCAATAGAGTGCATACTTTAATGTATTGTATAAATCCTTTCACAAGGTGGACCTAACAGTCCTTATTGCTCCTAACAGGGCAGGCCATTAGAAGTGGTCAATTGTAAGCCTTAATGGGCCATATTTATTACTACAGTACTAAATCTTGTGGGTACCATCCCCACCCCAGTTTTACTTTCTATTTGGAGGGTTTCTAGGTAACCAAATATTGTGTCAAGTGTTGTTAAATTTTTATGCTTTTCTAATCCATGCATGCAATCAGATTAGACAATCTAATAAGGGATAAAAGTGAATAAGTTTTATTGGTTCCTGATTCACCCCCCCCTCTCTATCACCTAGCCTTAATATATTTCAAACAAGTTCACATGAATTACTTCTCACTAACTGAATATTCATCAACTCTTTCCCTAGCTTCTTCACTTCAACAGATGAACTAGTAGCCATTTTTCTAATTATGGTTCCAAATATGAACTATTTCTAACTTGGTAAACATAGATGTTATCACTTCACACTATTCACCAATGACACATAGTTTAATCTCTATAGTCTTTTCACAAGTTCACTCTCAGTCGCCTTGAAATCTCTCTACAAACTCTTTGATCGCTTGGTGAAATGAAAATGAATGCCATAAATCTATTATAAACCCTCATACGGTTGAATTAGGTCTTCAAAAAATGCTCTGTATATAGTGGTTGAAATACAGTTGTCTCAATCCTTATAAAATAACTCGGTTAATTCACTCCATTCACTTGGTCAAGACATCGCCTCGGTCAATACATACTCAACTCGGTTCCTACTGTTAGCTTGGTCGATATGATAGCTCAACACATACTAAATGACTCAGTCACTACATAACTATTGATGCTCAACACCCATTGTGCATATCAACTATTTTCTTGATTCTTTCCTTAGATCTGTCCTAGTACATCTTAACTTATGCAGATATGGACTTTTGCACATCTAATGTTAGCAATTGGTGTAGGATATAGCATTTGTAAAATAGTTCATTACATACATTTTTTCCTTAAGTCATTGCAATCTGATCACCTGATCCATTGGATTGGGTGATCTTAGCATCATTGGTTCCACTGGTGCTCATTTCTTCCTTCTTTCTCCATGCCTGATTCATGTAGTTATTTATGTGTTCGATGGTAGGTGTTGGCACTCTGGTCCTGGAGTCTCTTGGAGTATGGCTAATTTTGTCACAACTATGATAGAACAAAATTCCATTCATCCAACTCTTCGATTTACCTCTAATATGTGTCCTTATACATTTTTTTTCAATGTGACTATATTCACCATAGTAATGACAACTATGCCATGTATTGTAATCCTAATTTTATGTGTTACTTTTCTTATGTGCATTGTCTTTTTTTATTGGATTTCCACTTTGGTTTTGCATTGGATCTACAGTCTTGGGATTTATGACCAAAATTCTGACAATTATGACATTGTCCTTGAAATCTGGGTGAAGTAGGTGCAGTGCTAGCCTTTGACCTGCAATCCTTTGCCTCATGTCCATGTTTCTTATAGCTAAAACATTATCCATTGAATTTTTCTTTAGGTTTGGACTTACCTTTTTGGTTTTGCAAATGTTTGTTGTATGTCCTAGTTTCGCACAATTATGGCATGTAGGTTCGTTCTTTTACTTTGCATTCATCTGTTCTCCGCCTTTTGATGTTTCACCTTCTTTAGTAGATGATAGGTGCTCAGTAAGGCTAAATCCAATGGTGTCATTGGTTCATCTCAGTGCTCTAATCACTTCCTCAAAATATCTTGCAGCCACATTAGGTCTGTTTATCCTTTAAATAAGTTCTCTTTCTATTCTCAACTCATTTCTCAGTTGGTTTTTCTCTGATATTAGATTTGTGATTTCCATATCTTTTCTACTTACCTCTTGAGTTTCAATTAATATTTGATTTACCATATCCAATTAATAATTCTTGAGCCTCTAAAAATCACATGTTCTTTCATCAATTCTGGTAGCCATTTATCTTTTGTATTCTTCTGTCATGGTCTTGTCTTCTTCAGTTTTCTTTTTCTGATCAATCACCTCACTGTTGGAAATACAATAATGGGAAAGCAAGATACTGAGAGGGGGGGGGGGGGGGAATCAGANGGGGGGTGAATCAGATCTTGAACTTTAATCACTTTAAAAAAACTCATCCACAAACATATAAATATAAAATTGATCTACCATCTAGTAGCATGCATGATAGTAAATAGAGAACACAATACATAGAATTTGGTAACCCAGAAACCCCAATAGGTAAAAATGGGGTGGGGATGACACCCACAAATTCTTCACTACTATAGCAATAAAGTGTGCCTGTTAAGGCTACAAAAGTTTGATCACTTCCGGTGATCTACGTGGTTAAAGGTCTGCCCTATTAAGAGCTACAAATTATTACAATCTACCTTGTAAAAGGATTTCAACTTACAACAAAGAAAGCACTCGGCTATGAGATTTAGAAGGTCTGCTAGAACCACTTTGTTAAGAGATTTCACCTGATACACTTGTTAGAATGTCTCAAATGTTGATCCTTCAATGTGCACTCTGATGCTAATAATAGCTCTCATCTTTACAATGTCTTCTGTGATCTTATAATCTGATATGTCTTACTCTGCTGCTCACTGCTCTTCCACTCTGCTAGATCTATGCTTCTTGTCAAAAAAAACCCTTCAGACATATTTCATGTATGTATGAACCTTCTCTCTATGCTCTATTTCTCTCTATCTAATTAGGGTAAGAGGCAATCTTCTTATACTCTTCAAATCTAGCGAATAGATCTAGATCAACGATAAAAAATAAAAGGCTTATGTGTCCCAGGAATTCCAATTTTATGATTGGCTCCATTCCATGTATTAGGATCAAGTAATTTAATGCATCAAATAATTAAATGCATATTTATCCTATTGAAAGTATTAAATTCTCAACTATGTTGGCCCAAAATAGTTGACCTAGGAATAACTGACATTCCTAAAATTCACATCAAAACTATCTTGCTCGGCACTAATGAATCCTATTTCTTGACACGGACTTACCTGGTAGCTCGGCATCTATGATTTTCTCTACTCGAAAATGACTTCCCAGGTAGCTCGGCCTATACTATTTAGCTCGGATGAAGTGGTGAACGAACAAAACTTCCTAGATAAATGAATAAGTGTGGACACTAAATAATCAACAAAAACTTAGAGATTAACAATCTCCCCCTTTGATATTTAGTGGAAAAAACACTTATCCTTACATTTACATCCACAAAGTTGCTTAAGTACATACAATACTCCCCCTTTGATTATACTTCATACTTAATAGATTATCTACATAATATACATGCCTTCAGTAAAAAATAATATTATACCTTTAGCTCATCTGTTCCTTCCTTTCCTGATTCCCCCTTGTTTTTGTCACTAATAGCTGGAGGGGCTAAGTTGTACTTATCCAAAAACTATTTATGAAGTTGTAGAATCAATGCAAAAGAGGTATCCCAATTATCTTTAACAAACTTCATAACTTCCAACTTAGCTTCTATCTCATTAGCTAGACTTACCAAGCTTTCTATAGTAGAGAGATGAGAGTCTCTCTTTACCAATCCTCTTGTAGTTGTAAGTTCTTTTTGAATAACCTCTAGAGGAGGTATTAAATTAGCCTAAATCATAATCAATTTCGCCCTGATTCAGCCATCTTCAGCCATAATCTTGGCTATTCTCCTCTGTGTATGAGTGAAATTATTGAAATGAATGGATCTAGAGCTAGCATCCATGCTCAGTCAACTTGCAGTTGACTTCATATCCAGGTGCAATTTCTCAATTAGCTGTTGATTTTAATTTGTAAATAATGATTCATCACATAGTGTCTTGTGCAAAGAAAATATATTGTTTGCAACTTCTTCTAGAATTTCAATGAGAGAAGAAAGTTCAACTTGTTTTGTAGCTATCTCTCCAGATATCTTTTCCAGTACGTTGTTCTCATACTTTTTCTCAGACGATTGCAATAGTTTGTCATTTGCCTCAATATTTTCATCAGTCACCTTTTGTACAATGTGAACTAGCTATTCTAGTATAGGTGCCTAGTAATTTACATCATCCATATCAAAATATTTTACAAAAATATCTTTGATATCATGCAGAACTTGCTTCTACTTATGTTCTCTCTTCATTTCTTACTGTCTCTTCTTCCTCTTTAGAAGTTCTTGAAGGGTCTGAATCTGCTCCTATGAAAAACTCTCAGGATCCCATTTAGGAATCATAATGACTTCATCTAATGTGACATTTAGACCTGGTGAATTATTCTTATTTAGATTCCTCCTTTTGGGCTCAGGTGACCTGTCATTCTGCTCAGTTTCAATGATCTTCTCTTCTTTGTTAGTAAGCAATTTCATTGTTGCCTTCATCTTAATCAATACTTCCTGCTGGTCAGGTACATTCCCCATTTTGGGTCTAGTGGGGGTAGATGAAGTAAAGTGTGGTAGGTTTACCAACACTTGTATAGCCTCTAGTTCTTTAGGCTTGTCTCCTGTTTCTTCCATTTTGTCTCTGATGTCTAACAATGTCTGAGCAACCTCTAAAATAGCTATATTTTTAGTATTTACCTCTTGATCTTCTATCTTCTCTTTCTCAGCTTCTTGCTCTTCATTTTTCTCTTCATCTTTCTCTTCCTCTTTCTCTTCATCAGCCTCAGTAACCTTGATAGGTGATTCGATAATTGTGTCTCCCGACTCATCCTGATCCTCGGCATCCACAATGCTATTATCATCCAGTGTAGTGTCAATGGGACTATCCATTTTTGAGTCTATAGTTTTCTCTTCACCTATTTCTTTTGATGGTCCAGACCATATTTTGTCTTGTTTAGTGGTGGTCTGTCCAAAGGTTCCTTCATCTGTTTTCTTCTATTTTGGGACCGACAACCCAAAAATATCTTTCCAAATCTAAGTACTTTATTTTACTACTCCTTCAATATCATTCTTCAAAATATCATAAGTTCTATATTTAGGTACAAACTATTGCTTATATTGTTCAACACTTTTTTCTTTCTGTTTCTTTTTCAAGTCTGGGATGACTCTAGCCAAAGTTGCTTCCCTTATTTTCCTTTCAGTCATCATTACAAATTCCCATTTACCAGATAAGAAATCATGAAGTCCTGTAGGGACACTATTCCCTATCTCTATAGGTGTCAATTTGAATGTACTCATCATGTCTAATAGAGCTTCCTGTATCTTGACCTTATTCTCTATACTTTGCTTTTCATATTTGACAAATTTAAATTGAGATAACCCAGTTGAACTTCTAATATTCTTGCATACCTCATCAATGTCTGTAGGATGGTAGAATGATGTTGTAGGTATGTTTCTTGGCACATCAGTGTTTGTTTCCTCATCTTCTTCATCATTCAAGATCAGTCTCATTCTCCTTGATCTTTTAGCAGGAATGCTTGGCACAGCCTTGGTTTTGACTTTTTTCTTCTTCCCTGAGCTACTCTCAACAACATTCTTCCTTGTGTATATAGATGTTTTCACCACAGGAGGTGAAATAGATGATGCCCTATTCCTTGGTCTGTTTGCAGTAGGAAGGGTAGCCTGAGGTTTTAATTTTCTTACTTTGGTTGCCTTGGCAACCATTGGCTGCTTCCCTTTCCCCTTAACAAGTACATCCTCTTTAGACTCATTTACTTCTTCTTCTTCACTAGATATGTCCTCTCCTTGTCCAGTAGTTAAGCTTAGAGATGCATCCTTTTCTTCCTCATTAGTGGTAAAGCCAACCATCTTCTTTAGATTCTTGGCAATATTTTTCCTCTTCCTTTCCATGGTGCCAGCCTTTAGGTTCATAGAAATTTTGGCCTTGGCTTCTTCATAATTACCAAAACGTTTAATAATATTGTCAATATCTTCTGATAGTAAAGTTTTTATGGCTGTAAATGTTTCATCTATGTTAACATCATAAGGTAATGGCCTTAACCATGATACCCTAGGTACTATAGCTTGAACATAAGTGTAATTTGTGTCTACTAGAAAGCACACATCCTCATAATGTTTTTCAACTAATGAACTAGGAATTCTTCTTCTCAGTATCATACTTTTCTTGAACTCCATAAATTATGTTTCCATTATATTATCAAAATGATCACCTAATTGTTGAATAAATACATTTATCTGTTGGGTGATAGGTCTATCTATTTTCCATACTATTTCTCCAAAAGTAGGAAAATTCTTCTAAATATAGAAAAATATGCAGACAAGCAAGGATCTGAACTTACACAAAATTCTTTGCTTTCCTGATTGATGCAAGGTTCTCGGCAAGTTGTGTTAGCTATAGCTCAGCCAAGTTGTATGTGTGATCCTTCTTGATTTTTTTCCATGCTTGGTCGACTACAATGCAAGGCACATTGTCCAGTTGGCTCAAATGATAGAACTTGTGAGCTATAACCCTTACTGCAAAATCAAGTTCCAAGTCTTCGATGGTGGAAATTGTCATTACCCTTTTGTTCCAGGTGGCTTTAGTGACCTTCTCTATGTCTTCTTTACTCTGGCATTTTATGGTCCTTTTTTTTTGATAGTAGGGTAACTAGTTACATGATGTATGATATCCTTAGTAATCTTTATTGGTCCGTTCTCCAACCAAATTATCATATCATGTACCCTGCTAAGAACAATTTATATCCATTCAACCGTAAAATTTCTTAGAAACTCTAGGGCTCAAATTAACCCTCGCTCAGCTAGATGATTGTGTTTGGGTTTTAGGGATCCATCTATACATAATTTATTGTAGGATTCCCTCAGCTTGTTGTCTCCAACTTCATTGATTTTACACATGTAACATGCCCTAATGTCATGAATCATAAGTACCTTCAGAGGGATCGAAGATAGAGCTCCAGCCAGATCACCCTTGATAGTGTTCTCAAGAATAGCTCAAAAGTTGGAAGGTGCACAGGTGTCTCTCCTCACCAATTTAACTTCTCTCAATTCCTTCTCCATTCCCTTAGCTGGTGCAGACAAACTAGCATCCATCATTTCAAGAGTAAAGGGTTTCAAAGATGAAACAATTGTCAAAGTTTACACTTTTTCTGAATGACCAATGACACGTTGTATAATTCTTCAAAAATATCTATTGAAATCAAGTTCACCAATGCTTCAACACTTCAAGAAATCTCAAATGGCAAGGTGAAAAGAATCGTGAATGGTTCATTCCTTTATAGGCTTTGAGGGTCAGAAAGTAGGTTTGCAATAAATTTTATGTCTATTGGAGTGAGTACAAAATAGTTGTCCTCGGCTGGCTCCGACGATCTCTCCATCACAATCCAAACTAGCTCGGCACACATTCTGACGAGCTTGGTCTCAGTATAATACTGATTCTTGGCACCTCTAGTGTTTAAATGACTTTGCTTAGAACTTTTTCTTTAAAATATGTTCTGATGCATCTTGTCATATGCAGATATGGACTTTGGCACAATATATGTTAGGAACTGATGTAAGCTATGAAATTTAAATACATTTCCTTACATACCTCATTTTCTTAGATAGTGAGGGTGTGATCACTTGATCCATTGGATTGGGTGACCTTGGCTTTAGTAGCTTCACTTATTCTCAGTTTTGTTTTCATTACCCATGTCTAGTTCATCTGTGCTCTAATCTACTGAACAGTAGGAGCAGGTACCCTTGTCTTGCAATCTCTCCTAGTATGACCAATTTTATGACAATTGTGACAAACTAAGCTTCCATTCATCCAACTCTTTAATTTTCTAAAATGTATCCTTATCCATTTTTCTGGAACATGTCCATACTCACCATAATAATGACAAATATGCCATGTGTTGTAATCCCAATTGTAAGCATTACCTTTCCTTGGTACTTTTGTTTGTGTCTTTGATGTCCATTGTTGTTTAGCCTTAGATATGAAATCTTGTGCTCTATGTCCATATTTCTAATAGTTATAACAGCTACCATTGAATCTAGATGTGGGAGGTGCATTGCTTACCTTTTTCCTACATTCACGTGCTTGATGTCCAAACTTTTTACAGTTAAAAAATAACCATTAAAGTTAGGTTTGAGATTGGACTTACCATTCATGCTTCAAAAGATGTTTGATGTGTGTCCATATTTTCCATAGTGGTGGCATACAGGTTTTTTGTTCTCTGTCTTTGAATTCCTCCTTTCACCAATCTTAGATGATTCTCCTTTCTCAGTAGATGCCTTTTGTTCAATGTGGCCTAATCGAGAAGAATCTTTTGATCTTCTTGATGCTTCCATCAAGTTCTCAAAATGAGTCAAAGCTTCATTAGGTCTATTCAACCTTTCATTCAGTTCTTTCTAAGATCTCAATTCATCCTTTAATTGACTGTTCTCATATCTTAGATTCAGCCATAGATTTTTCATCTTCAACTTTCTTCTTATGTTCCATTATCTCTCATAGTCTTACTGTTTGTGTTTCTTGTTCTCTTTTAAGATTTATGACTTCTTCACACAGTGCATTATTCTTTTCCAGTAGATCTGCAATTTCTATATCACTCTCAGTAGAGTCTCCATTCTGAAATAGATTAGCAGTGTCTTCTTCATGATAATGTGTATCATTCAGTTGTTTGGACAAATATTTTGTTGATATCAGGGAATTCTTTAACTCCTATCTTGTTGTCTCAAGCTCATGTAAAGCTAGTTGAATGTCAATATTTTTATTCTCAATGATTTTACCCAATTTGTAAATCTCCATCTCAAGATCTGTACTCTCAAGATGATTAAAAATTCTTATGGGAGAACTAAGCTCTGATACCAATTGTTGGAAATACAATAATGGGAAAGCAAGATACTGAGGGGGGGGTGAATCAGATCTTGAATTGTAATCACTTTAAAACAAAGTGATCCACAAACATATAAATATGAAATTGATCTATTATCTAGTAGCATCCATGATAGTAAATAGATAACATAATACACAAAATTTGGTAACTTAGAAACCCAGATAGGTAAAACTGGGGTGGGGATGACACCCACAAATTCTTCACTACTACAGCAATAAAGTGTGCTTGTTAGGGCTACAAATTTTTTATTACTTCTGGTGATCTACCTGGTTAAAGGTCTGCTCGGTTAAGAGCCACATATTATTACAATCTACCTTGTAAAAGGATTTAAACTTATAGTAAAGTAAGCACTCGGCTAAGAGATTTAGAAGGTCTGTTAGAACCACTATGTTAATAGATTTCACCTGATACATTTGTTAGAATGTCTCAAATGTTGATCCTTCGATGTGCACTCTGATGCTGATAACTGATCTTCTCTTTACAATGTCTTCTCTGATCTTATAATCTGATATGTCTTACTCTACCGCTCACTGCTCTTCCACTCTATTAGATCTTCCACTCTATTAGATCTATACTTCTTGTCAAAAAAAACCCTTCACACATATTTTATGTATGTATGCACCTTCTCTCTATGCTTTGTTTCTCTCTATCTAATTAGGGTAAGAAGCAATCTTCTTATACTCTTTGAATCTGGCGAATAGACCTACATCAATGATAAAAAAATAAAAGGCTTATGCCTCCTAGACATTCTAATTTTCTGATTTGCTCCATGCCACATATTAGGATTAAATAATTAAATGCATCAAATAATTAAATGCATATTTATTGTGTTGAAAGTATTAAATGCTCAATTATGTCGGCCTAAAATAGCTGACCTAGGAATTACTGACATTCATAAGATTCACATCAAAACTGTCTCGCTCAGCACTAATGATTCCTGTTGCTCGGCACGCACTTGCTGGGTAGTTCAGCATCTATGATCTACTATGCTCGGCAATGACTTTCCAGGTAGCTTAGCCTATACTATTTAGCTCAGCTGCAATGGTGACTGACCAAAACTACCTAGATAAATGACTAATTGTGGACACTAAATAATCAACAAAAACTTAGAGATTAACACTCACATAGTGCTATAAATTGATTTTCCTGTTCTCTATTTATATTTTTGAATTTTTCATTTAGTGTGTTGTTCATCTACAATAGATCTTTTATAGTTGTATCACTTTCTTTGGAGTACTGATTATCACATAGACCTTTAGTGTCTTCTTCTTGATATAATGTTTCATTCAACTAAATTTCCAATTCTTTACTTTTGGTTAAGGATTTCTTCAATTCTTCTCTTGCTGTCTAAAGCTTCTTTAGTGCAAGCTAGATGTCAATCTTCTGATTCTCTATGACAACAAGAATTTGATACCAATTGTTGGAAGTTTTAATTGGGAAAGTAAGATACTGAGAGGGAAGGGGGGTGAATCAGAATCTAAAAAAACTTTTACTCAATTGAAACAAACTGATTCAATGTGCATATCATGTATCTTATAAACATAAACTTAAACTCTTAAATATATCTAATTAGTAATCACATCCATGATAAGCAATAAGATAAACTCATGACACAAATATTTGGTAAACTAGAAACCCTTGAAGGTAAAACTAGGGTGCAGATGACACCCACAAATATTCACTATCGCAGTAACAAAGTGTGCCTCTTAGGGCTACAAAATTTTGATCACTTCTGATGATCTACCCTATGAGTGGTTTTCACTGTTAAAGGCTTACATACCATTAATTCTACCTTGATTAAAGGATTTGAAACTTACAACTAAGTAAGCACTCTATTAGGATGTTTACAAAGGTCTGTTAGGACCACACTCTTAAGAGATTTACCCTAATTCACTTGCTAACATGTATCAGTACCTTTTCCTTCAGTTTTCACTTTAAATGATAATTTTGGATCTCCTCTTTCCATATCTTATATGATCTATGAATCTAATCTCTCTTCTTCCCTTCATTGCTCTGTTTGGTCACTGTATTTGGTCTATGTACCTTTGGCATACACACGATCTCTTCTCCTTCATACATAATCTTCATTAGGGATTTGAGGCTTCCTTAAATAGAAAACAGATGAAGCTTCTAGATCAAGATCAACGATCTAGATTCATCTCTTTTTCCGCTTAAGCATTCCCTTTTTCTGATTGGTTTCTTGGCTTGTGTAGGGATCAATGCTATGTGGGATCATGTAATTAACTGCATTAAATAACTTAACAATAATTAAATTTTGCATAGAATTTGGCCAAAATAGTTTACATAAGTGTTTGTGTCATTCCAAACATATATACAAAAAAACTTCTTCACTCATCATATGAGGTCTCTAGTACTCATTGAAAGTGATGTTCATATGCTATCGCTTGGCATAACTCTCAACTCAACAATTAATATGCCTGAAATTTGATCTTCTCGACAACTGTAGGGGTACTCATCAACCATTGACTTTCTCTGCAGCTTGGTACAAAAATAAAAGTCTTATACAATGCTCAACCTTAGTAGAATAGATCGATCGCAATGATAACCGACTAACCTGCCTAGATAAATAACTAGGTGTTGGGCACTAATAGGAAACATAACTTGGTGATCAACATAAATATGGTAAAAATACCCTTTTTACTATTCATTTTCAATTTAGCCCTTTGGAGAATTTGAAAACCTTCGAGTGAGAAACATGGCATTTCAAGTTGAATCGTATATTTTTGATCTTGTCAGGAATCATCAACAACCAACCCATTCTAACAGTGGTATGTTGACATTTCCACGCTCTCATTTTATGCAATTAATGATTAAGTTGTTTGATTTTTGATGAATTTATGTGTGGTTGTCTTGAATTTTCATTTTCTGTACCTTATCTTTTGTATACAAGGTTTTATGTTTCATTTCCAGAAATGAAAGTTCTTTTTTGGTAAAGAGAAGCTCATATTCAGTTAGGTTTATTTATCTATGTTCTCTCATTTTCTTCTTGTGAATGTTCTTTTTTGGTGAAACAACATTCTTTTTCGTCTATCTCTTAGCACATTTATATCATGACTTACATTAGGTGCTTTACTACTGTGAAAAGAGTGTGTGTGTTTATGTTATTCTATTATAGTTATGGGAACGAGAGTACCTCACTATGATAAGACATGTGGTTCCAAGAGAGAGAAAGCTAAAGGAGTTGTATATTTACATGTATAGAGGATTCATGGTACAACCCTCCAGAGGGTAGTTGGAGTACCGACGATAGGTTTTGGATGATTTGACCATAGTGGAGTAGAGATCATACTTCGACTATGAGGAGTGGAGATATGATCAGATATAGATTCCTTTTGTATTCATGAGTAGTTATCTAGTTGGGCATACTTGGTATGTTGTTCAACAGTTCATTGTAAATTTGGTATTGAGATAGTATGGACAAGTACATGGTAATCCCTATGGTGCTTTAGTTTATGCTAAGACTGGAGAGGTAGATACATTATGGGGTTTGTAGATATAGTATGAGATTGATGAGTAGGAGTTTCTACATTTTGCACCAGCAGCTTGGGACTATTCTCCTAATGTAGTAGACGCGGGTATGACAACTAATTATTCTTATTATTTTGTATAATACATGTTACCTATATTAACTACACCATGGGAGATTCCACCTATCATTGATGACCCTTCTAACGATGATGATGATGATGATGACGATGATGATGATGATGATGATGATGATGATGATGATGATGATGATGATGATGATGATGATGATGATGATGACGACGACGATGATGACGACGATGATGACGATGACGATGATGACGATGACGATGACGATGACGATGACGATGATGATGACGATGACGATGACGATGACGATGACGATGACGATGACGATGACGATGACGATGACGATGATGATGACGATGAAGATGACGATGATGATGACGATGACGATGACAATGACGATGAGGATGAGGATGATGATGATGATGATGACAATGATGATGAAGATGACGATGACGATGACAATGATGACGACGATGACGATGATGACGATGA
>MU228416.1:753908-775846 GCA_018584345.1 Thuja plicata | reverse complement strand
CGATGACGATGACGATGATGATGACGATGACGATGACGATGACGATGACGATGATGATGACGATGACGATGACGATGACGATGACGATGACGATGACGATGACGATGACGATGACGATGACGATGAAGATGATGATGATGATGATGATGAGGATGATGATGATGATGATGATGGTGATGGTGATGGTGATGATGATGATGATGATGATGATGATGATGATGATGATGATGATGATGATGATGATGATGATGATGATGATGAGGATGATGATGGTGGTGGCCAAGGTTAGAGAGTGAGGTCACATGGAGGTCAAGTAAGAGGACCTATTGGTATGGATGGAGGGAGAGGTAGAGATGGAGGGATAGATAGAAGGAGGGGTGAGGGTGGAGGTAGTTGGATCCATTTGTGGTGGTGATGATTAAGGGGAGTGGGACAATGGTATAAGAGTGAGAATGAGGATTATTCCACTATCCAGTGATCTTAGTTATATGATGAGGAGATATAGAGTAGGACATCGTGTACATGGTGCATCATGAGATCCTCTAATTCCATCACACTAAGAGAAAGGTATACATGTTGCTTGAGGTGTACAAGGTGTTATATATGACTAGGGTACACATTGGAAATTGAGATAGGAGCGAGAACATCTAAGGAATCATGTAGCTATTTTGCAGGCTAGGACATCTTAGAGAGATGCATCTATTAGAGAGTTGACTGTAGATCAGGATAGAGCTTTGATAGATGCATCCCATTAGTGGAGGAGAGAGACATACTATCAGGTAGATTACTTTGTGGTTGTTCCAAATTTAGCTGCTACAGTACCTTTATATTTGTAGCTTGCGACCTAGCTATAGGGTGAATCTTCAGCTCCTACTAGATAAGATGTGCCTCCACCTAGTTGTTGTGGTCTAGATACATGAAGCAAGGCCTAATTTGAATGCTTGTCGAGTGTTGATTCAGTTATGATAACATTTTGTATATATCAATGTTGATGTATCTCAATGTTGACATTTTACATACTCTCACAGTTTGGATCTCATTGTAGCATGTGCACTGACATTTATGATATATATGAGATGTAGCTCCTTTATACATGTATGATTCTTATGTGATGCTTATATAATGTATGCACATGTGCTCTTTTATTTTATTTATGTGATGGATCTATGATGCCTTATATGATGTTTCTTTTTTAATGCATTTGAGTTAATGATGTTAATGTGATTGATGCATTTATTTTGATACTATGTTATGATGCAATTGTCATGCATATGTTCTAGTTATGCTCTTTTCTTTATGTACATATTGATGAGATGTAAATGGATATTATATGATTATGAAAATACAAAATGAACATATATGTAACGGATATTATGTGTTATGATGTTACATAGCATGCTATGATTTCAAGGTCAAAGTACAATAAGTTGTCACCCTTTTATAAAGGAAAAGGCTAACAAAATCAAAGTTGTTCAACTTCAATAGTTTAAAAATGGCATTTATGTTTGGAATTTGAAGATGATGTAAACTAATTAAATGTGTTAAAATGGATTAATTTTATGATTAATATTTTAAATAAATTTTTTTGAATAAGAATTGATGTGTTTTTATTTTTTATTTTTAAAGACAATTAGAGGTCTAGTTCCCACAAAAAAATTATATGTAAATAAAAATTTTCCCCTAATTTCAAAATATGTTATTGATTAAATATATAGATAGAGCATGAAAAAATAAAAAATTGTTTGTGACCTATATTTTCTCTTTTAGAACAATTCAAATTCCAACTCACTTGAAATCGACAGTTTTCATCTCCCGCCATATTTTTCATAACAAATCTATCCCAATCAAAAAAAGAAATATATATTCCTAAAGAGGACTCTCTCCTCTAGTGCACCTTATGTTTTTGAAATTTATTTAATATGATTTACTATTTTTATCTTTCTCTAAATCAACATCTCCTTGACTGTTAAAATACCTACTTGAAATATTTTTTAATTACAATAGACTATATCTAATTAAAACACTATAAAATCTATATGAGGATATTCTTGACTCTGATCTCTACAAAAGAGTATTTTTGTATTTTTTTAAAAATGTTATTAAAAATATTAGGAGTTATTGAAACATCACTTTTCTGAAATAACTATATTTCTATGGTAATTGAACTCAAAGTGGTATAAAACATGCATTTAATGGACATTTCCAAATGGAAAAGTTAAAGAGCTTATCCAAATTAGCTAGAATGAATCTAGCTAGACCATATGTTTGACCAAAATTAATTTTTAGCTAGAAATATTAAAATTTTGTTGTGCTGATAAGTTAGCCTAAAAGGTGACACCTGATTGTGCTTTTACCCTTGAACATGAAATCAGTTATTGTTGTTACTAATGGTAAATGCGACTGATATGTAATGTAGGAATATATTTTTTGTTACTGTCCATGATAATTTATCATTTATTAGATGTATGTCATGAATGTGTTGATATTTACATTTCCACCTGGTTGGATTTGTTGTGATGTTGTTGATTGTGTTGAGAGAATCTTACGAAACAATATTATGATCATGTAAAAATGAATGCAACTTACAATAAATGTAGAATATAATGTGAGCTCCATGAGTTGTCATTCTTTCAGTCTTTTTATTTATTTATGATTTATTTCATCACTTAGCTTTTGTAAGGTGGGAGTAAATACTACCTGTAATATATAAAATATGGATAGGGTTTAGAACAATGGATATTTCTGATAAAAGTGACCCTATGCACATATTATCCACATTAATTTAATTGTGATTGATAAGGGGTGTAAATCTGGAAATGTTTGTAAAGGAAAATGGAATAAAATACATACCTCCAATAAATAACCTGCTGAAAACCCTGTCACACGGTCTCAGAAACTATTGATTTCCTCATTCCTAAACAAAAACTGTGAGATCTACAAAAGATAGAAATTATTTTCTGATCTGGCATAGTTTCGATTTTGAACCTCAAGTCAATGTCGACCTTGAACCTGAAATTGCACCTTTGACCCCAAAATGTCAACCTCGACCTGCACAGCTCTGACAGAAAAATTGTTTCTAGATCTTGGAAGTTTTTCGTAAAGGGTAGCTGGATCTGCACTTAAATTTGTTGTTCCAAACTTGAACCTACAAGAAAAATGGTTTTTTTGTGGGGGAGGGGTTTGCCTTGGTCAAACTCTAGTTTTAGAATTGACCTTATAATTGAATTGAAATTGCATAAATAAATAAAGTAAATAAAAAAATTCACCTTGCTTGCATAAAAACCCTTATGGTGAATTTGAATCCTTAGATCCACAAGGATGAATCCTTGAATTTGTTTGAACCTTCTAGAAGAATATGAAGTTGATCCACCATGCCAGGTCATGGCTCCATGGAAGTAAATGTGCTCAACTACTTGAATTGAGAATGCAAGAATGTATATGTCTTGAATGCTTGAGAGATCTTGAGATTGCTTGATAACTTGTAGATAATAATGGATTTCCTCTAGACCTCCTTAGGATTTCTTTCTTAGCCTTTCTTAGATTAAAATGAGAGAGGAAAGCCCTTCTTTTATAGTGATCTTGGGCACAAAGGCCGATATAGAAAATAATAATTAAGGGTCCATGGCACAAAAATCTAGAGAGGTGCATATGGAGAGGAAATTAAATTAATGTCTTGAGACAAAAATCTAGAAGGGGTCCACCCTTAAGGTAGAAATAATTATTTAAGAGCCTTGTCACAAAATTTGATGTAAGGCCAACCCCAAAGTTAAATTTAACATTAGGCACAAAACTCAAGAGAGGATAATATCAAATAATAAATTAGGAATCATACACAAAGCTTGAGAAAGGTCTACTTCAAATATTAATTTGATAATTCCACACTTAACTCAAGAAATAATGGCCCCGAAGAGGGAAAAGATAAAATTTTTGATGAAACCACAAAACTGGGACTCAACCCCAAGGACCCTGGACCCTAGGGTCAAGGTCAAGGTCGAACTTGACCCAGAGGGTCAAGACCTTAGGAAATGTGCCCAAGTTTCAGAAACAAAAAGAAAAGGAAGAAAAGAGAGACAGAACAAGCACATAAGAACATGAAACTCCACGGAAGAATGAAAGTGTCTGAAGCAAGACAAAAACAACCTAATAGGGAGGGATAAAAGGTCTCAACATGGAGTGTGTCCATTTTAAGATAATACATTTAGCCCCCACTTTAGAAAGAGTATGGGTTCAACGCAAACTCTTGGTAAAGTAGAACAAAAAATAGAAGAAGAAATCCCTATTATGATTAAGGATACAAGGAATCAATCAAGCCCCCAATGAACTTGAGTCCTTGTTAAATCCAAAATCATAACAAGAGAGAGAAAGGAAGAGAAAGGAGTGGCTATCTCACCTAGTAAGATGTGTGTATCTCACTATGAACCACAAAAAGGATTGGATGGCACACCAAGAAAACACTTGATAGTCACCCCATAAAGTTGTGTGCCTTCTGGAGGCTTTTCGCATGTAGTGTGTCTTTTGATAGCTTTTATGAAATACACATGGATCCATATCACCATATAACCATGGAATACATTTTTAGAATGCGTATCTCTTTAGGACTTAGCAACTAATGTGTGTTACCTTTCGAGGATTTAGCATATTGAATTATAATTAAATGTGTATCTCTTCAGGATTTAGCAATTTATGTGCGTTACCTTCAGACGATTTAGCATGCTACAAAACAAAAGGTTAGAAAAAAAATGCATAATATAGAATGAGGGAGGCCATATATATGCCCCCCTCCTTAAGATAGAAAAATACATACTATTTCATCATGTTAAGGAAAGAAAAGAGAAAGGATAAATCCTTCTTCAACAAAAAGGAAATATCCATAGACAACACCCAGTCTAAGCCAAGAAGGTCATAGCTCCTATGAGGCCATGGAAGGGACAAATGCAAAGAGATATCATGCAAGAAGTGAAAAAGTAACCCTTGCGAGGGATATTACACTATTTAGTTTCCCAGGTGAGAAATTTATCAACCATGAAAACCCAATGTCAAACAACAAAATAGGTTATAATTAAGGACATAGATCCTCAATGCAAACCAAAATTTTCATGTATGATTGGATATCACATAATAGATAGATATTTCTTAGCCAAGGGAAGAATGAATCCTGGAAAGACAAAAAAGAAGGAGATGGCATCCTTGTCCCCCAAGCATAGGAACAAGGATGAAAGGGGACCTATTATATCACTTACAAAACTATGCAATACACTGAACCCCCAAAGATTAGGCTAACATTGTTTACATAAAGCGGAGCTCCATAATAGGAACATAAATGTTATTTAGAGAAAACATGATTGAAATACAAATTATTGCCACATGATATATAAATAACTTTACTATCAATGAGCTTCCTAATCTTATAATGTAAAGCTTGAAATTCATTAGTAGAGTGATCATGAAATCTATGATATAAAAAAAAGGAAGAGTCTTCAAGTGTGAACTACATTTATTTTTACGTTTAGGTCTACTAATCATCTTGGCACGAAGAATTTTAGGCAAAAGAGCTACTTGATCAAATTACTTAATAGGTTCATCATATTTTGAAGTGTTATCTGAGATGTTGTTAACATAGATATGTTGTTGAGTATTAAATCCCAGTCCATAAGAATTCTCATGCTCCCCATTTGTTAAGGACATTTGAATTACCTGTTTATGTTACCATATCCTTGACCATAGAATCCTTGTTTAACTAATAAATGATAACCATGACCATAATGAGAAACTATATAAGAAGGAGTCAATGGAGCTCCAGTAGTCAGTATGTCATCATTAATAGGTTTGATAGATTCATAGTGGGTAGAAGAAGTGACAAAGTTATTACAAAGGACATTAGAAGTAGAAACAAAATCTCTTTGTTCAAACTCTCTTTGTTGCTTAACAAAATCAATATTAGAAACCTTATACTCTCCAGTAAATGTAGGATTAAAATCAAAGGTTCCCCAATCATCTCCAAGAAGAGCATTAAAGGAAGAAGGATTACAATTAGGAATAAGAATATTGTGGGTTTAAATATTCAAACAATGATTTGGCACATCATCTGCATGAAGTCTATACACCATGTTGTTGTGAATAAACTTGACTTTACAGTGAAGGGTGGAAGGAATAACATGCATCTCATGCAACCAAGGTGTACCCAAAAGGAGGTTATAATTAAGAGGTCCAAGAATAACATGAAAAGGAGTATTCAAGATGATCAGACCTACTTTGATAGGTAAGTTAATGATACCCAAAGTGTTCTTATCAATGTTATTAAAGCCGTGTATAGGCGCATTGTCAGGTTGAATATTTGAAAGATCGGCTTTAATCACTTTAAGCATGTCCATGCTACAAATATTAAGCCCAGATTCATTATCAATTAATGTCCTACAAATGATACTCTTATTGATAGTAACAGAATCCATAAGAGAATCATAATTATTTTTTACTTCTTTAGAAGGTAAATCCTTTAGAGTAAATACAATGTTAGGAGGACCTGAGGTTGCATGCATGCATCGTAAGAAGGCATTGATGTTATCTTGATTAGGAGGTGGAGTGGAAAGAGTTACTAGATCTTTTTGCATGGATTCATGGTAGGTAGGTGAATTTTAAAGAAGCTCCCATAAAGAAATCTTGGCAGGGGTATTGCGCAATTGGTTTATCAAATCATACTCTTGGATATAAAGATGGGGTGTAGGAGGAAGAATGGGTTGAGAAGGTGGTAAAGAAGTAGGAACCACCGAATTAGGTTGAGGGTTATTCCTTGTATGATAGGTGTGAGCTATCAAATCTTCATCATTGAACAACTCTAAATATTCTATAGGTTTACCTTTGATAGTAATGCGAGGACAATCTTTGATAGTCAACAAGGGTTTTGGATAAACCATGTTAGTTGTCTCAACACTACAAACATGTTCGCAACAAGGAAGAAAAGAATAAATCCTAGGACAATATGAGGTAGGATCTTGATTCTCCATAATATCATGACTAAGAGGGAGAGAATTAAGGGAATTCATATCATTCTTCGCTAATTCCTCATCACTAAAAGGAATCCCAAATGGAGGTAAATCATCTATTATGTTTTCTTCTTTCTCTAAAATGTCTGCATAAGGGGAGTGTGTTTTAGAAAAATATTCACCATCATGTATTGATATATCATCCATTAATAAAACACCCTCTTGTATCAAAGCATCTTCATGAGGAGGGGATAAATGAATATCTTTATCGAAGGGTTCATCTGAAAAGGTAGAATCATCCACAATGGCTTCATGAGGAAGAGAGTAATCAACATCCAAATCCAAAGGTTCATCCCAAATAGGAGGATTATCATCCCTATCAATAAAGAACATTGTAAAATGTTTGGAAAATACTTAAAACAACACAAGTGCAACATAATAATGAATAAAGAAATGCATAGGAAATAGATCTAGATATATCCAAATGAAATGTATGATGAAAAATGTAAATTTTTTTGTATTTTTAAAGAAATGTTGTATTTTATTTTTTTTGACATATGAATGAAAGAGCATAAAATAAATCTACTTTTAAATGCATGTAAGATCTAACATAAGATGCAAATCTAACACCAAAAAGAAATACTTGTCTATCGTGGGTTCACCAAAATGTAAAGGTGAAAAATATACGGATAAGGTTTAGAACAATGAAGATTTGTTCATAAAAGCGATGCTATGCACATATTATCTAGATTAAATTTAATTGTAATTAATAAGGGGTGTAAATTTGGACAAATTTGTATAAGAAAATAGAATAAAATACATACCTCCCAAAAAGAACCTGGTGAAAAACCTATCACATAGTCTCAGAAACTATTGATTTTGTGTCCTTGAACCAAAACTGCGTGATCTACAAAACCCAGAAATAATTTTCCAATCTGGCTCAGTTCCAATTTTCAACCTCAATTGAATGTCGACCTTGACCCCAAAATGTCACCCTTGACTGCAAAATGTCAACCTCGACCTGCACAGCTCTGAAGAAAAATCAGTTTCTGGATCCCAGAAGTTTGCTAAAAAGGGTATTCGGATCTGCACTTAAATTTTCTATTCTGAACTTGTACCTACAATAAAAATGGTTTTTTTTTTGGCAGGGGAGGGGTTTTCCTTGGTCAAACCCAAGTTTTGGAATTAACCTTATATTTGAATTGAAATTACATAAATAAACAAAGTAAATAAAAAAATTCACCTTGCTTGCATAAAAACCTTTGTGACGGATTGGAATCCTTAGATCTAAAAGGATGAATGCTTTAAGTTGTTCAAACCTTGTAGAAGAGTATGAAGTTGATATACCATGCCAATTCATGGCTCTATGGAAGTAAATGTGCTCAAGTACTTGAATTCAGAATGCAAGAATGTAGATGTCATGAATGCTTGATAGATCTTGAGATTGCTTGATAACTTGTAGATAATAATGGATTGCCTTCCGACCGCCTTAGGATTTATTTCTTAGCCTTTCTTAGAATACAATGAGAGAGGAAAGCCCTTCTTTTATAGTTATCTTGGGCACAAAGGCTGACATAGAAAACAATAATTAAGGGTCCATGGCACAAAACTCTAAAGAGGTGCACATGGAGAGGAAATTAAACTAAGGTCTTGAAACAAAACTCTAGAAGGGGTCCACCCTTAAGGTAGAAATAATTATTTAAGAGCCATGTCACAAAATTTGAGGTAAGGAAAACCCTAAAGTTAATTTGAGCATTAGGCACAAAAATTGAGAAAGGATAATCTCAAATAATAAATCAGGAATCCTACACAAAGCTCGAGAAAGGTCCACTTCAAATATTAATTTGAGAGTTCGACACTTAACTCAAGAAATAATAGGCCCGAAGAGGGAAAAGATGGAATTTTGACAAAACCCCAAGCCTGGGACTCAGTCCCAAAGACCCTAGACACTGGGGTCAAGGTTGACATCGACCCTGTAATGCCCCTCCAGGGAACCCAGGATGCCTTAGCCTAAAACATGACACTAAGTTTACGGAATAATATTTTTTCTTTAAATGTTTACAAACAATAATGATAACAACATGGAAGAAACAAAATGAAGTACATGACATACACATAAGTACAACACAACATAGATAACATTTCTCGAGGGTTCTTGGACATAGAATCACTTAACCAAGATAATATACGAATAAAAACTATAAAGAACTAACATAAAGTTTAGATAATCCTAGAAGTTTACTAAACCAACATAAAGAACTCTAAAAACTACCAGAGGTAACCGAAACACATAGGATAACCTAAGCTGTATATAGGGAAGTTTTATCACATAAGTCTACCCTTGAGTTAACCCTAGTAGACCCTCTTCGACACTGGCCCCCAAGTGACTCTACATGTCTCAATAATCCTTTCGTGAAGACAAGGATCCCAACTCTCCCATCCTAGCATATAATAAACTCAAGGCATGGGTAGAAGCTCAGTTATCTTATTAATACATTTTAAAACCCCTTAATGTTTTATATTTTCACTTATTAAGTAACTTTCTAATGAGATACCCTAGTAGCCGCTTAGGGCCCTAGACCCATTGCAAGCCACTTCCCCTCTATACACTTAGTTAGCCTACTTAGGCTCATAATAAACACACATGAATATACATAATCTCAAATCGCATCATGCCCATTCAGGAGCACATAGGTTCTCAATTTACCATACAATTAATAGTACCCCCATAAGACCATAAAATACAACATAACTGAATCAGGTTGGGTCTAAGCACTCAGGACCATGACATCATCAAAAAACATGAACTGACATCACATAAGATACCATGCAGAAAGAACAACCCCAAAACCTATAGATTTATGTCCTAAGGGTCATCTAACCCAACAGACAGCCGAAAACAAGATAACATAAAATAATATATAATTCATTTCATCACGCACTCAAAACACATCATGGCATAATAAATGCATATTCAGAATAAATTAAATCAAACACAGTGTTAACATTGAGATAAACAAATTTATAACCCTAGCTATGGAAATTCATTTATCTTATAAAATTACTAACACAAATATAATTAAAAGTCCCAAAAGAATGCAATTAAAGCTCCTATAGGTTAATTTATAAATCCATCATATATAAATTATCCTATTAAAATAATTCTAAATTAACACTATAATTATAATAGAATGAAAATACCCATTAAAGTAATTACCCAGTAAGATTAAAGTCTTCATATATATAAGTATTAATGTCCAGCTAATATTTTAATATAAGAACGATTTAAATAATGCTATAAATAAACTAAATATCAATTATTAAAATAACTAATAAAGTTCTCTTCCCAATAATTAACCATCATTTTTAATAACAACTGAAAAAATAATCTTGAAATTACATAAATTAATTCAAACTAATTTAATCAAACTAAATCTAAACTAAATTAAATTAAAAATAATTTAAATATATATTAAAATAATTAAAATTTAAACTTAAACAAAAATGAAATAACATATAAAATAAACTTAACTTTTAAAAAAAAACCAGGACTGTATTTTTTTTTAATAAAAACAACAAGCTCCTTTATTTTTTTTATTTAATTTTTCTAGCAATAGCAATAATTAATAGCTCTCTTTTTTTCCTTCTTTTTAAGCATAAATCTAATAAGCCATATTTCTCATAATATAGGTATTTTTTCCAATAAAGTAAAAATGAAATAAGAGGGATTTTCTTTTCCTCCACTACATGCAAGATGATAAAAACAAGGAAGACTTAAATTTTTTTTAATATAATTATTTGTTTTTCAAGAATAGTTTTCTTGTCTCCAAGCATGTAAATTTAACCCAATTTCTTATTTTCTTTTAGGTTTGATCAAGGGTTTGGGCAAGGACATGGTGAGGGCATGAAATTCATATTTCCATGGCAAGAAGCTACAGATCTGAAGATATTAAACAAAATTATCAACATTTATCAAATTTCTCTCAAATAAGTCTTCCTCTTATAGATCTGAAACACTAAGGCCCAAAATGGAAAACTCATATATTACAATTGAAAACCCTAATTCCCTTTTAATTTTAAGACCCAAAAATGAAACCCTTTATGCCCTCAAGCACAAATCTGACATGCAAACTTGAAGGAAAATACAAATTGATACCAAGATCACATTTTCAATTCTAAATCAATGAAATTATTAAATACCTCAAACAAGGAAGATCACACAAAGGGTCCTAACTTTCAAATGCATGGAAGACACAGATCTGAAAGATAGAATTCAAAAGATGAAGACCCTACCTCAATAACATATGATAAACATAATTTCTAAAATCCAAGCAAGAAGGTCCCCAATTCTGACCAAGAGAAGCCACAATCCAAGCAAGCTCTCTCAAAATCCCAATCACCTGATTTCTCCTTCTCTTTGATTAAACAACCTCCAAAAAGGTTTCTGATCCAAAGATATAGATATTCCATGCAATTAGGTTTCAAGAGTGAAAACCCTAAAGGGAATATAAATTATCTAATTATTAATTAAAATAATTCCTTGATTTTCAATTTCACTTAAAGCATGCAAAACTCCACTTAGGAATATAAAAGCAAAGTGTTAAATTGAAAATGCATGAGAGATAATATCAAGAAATTAATCAATTAACCATGCAACTTAAGGTAATATCCAATATTTTAACTATGCACAATTATTTACAATTATTTGAATTTAATATTTATTAAATCTTAATTATTTTAATCAAGACTTAATAATTAAATATAGGCATTTAATTAATATTTAAGTATTAAATAGCCATATATTTCATATTCCAATGTTTTAACCTTATTATAGGTGCAATAATTAACATTAATATTTAGCATAAATATTCATTAAATAAATCAAGCTAAAAGCATCATTAAATCACCTGAAACCCATCCAATAGAAAATCAACTAAAACAAACAACAACTGAAACATAAACTAAACACACACAAATAGGCTCACAAATCCACATTACTTGACAGATTCAAATAGGATAGTCAATCAGATTCTTTGTCCATCAATAGGACAAAATAAGGGTTTAGGGTATGGATTTGGAATTGAATACTATCTCCCCTCTCTTACCATTTAGATTATTGTGATAGGGAACACTCACTCCTACCAATTCAGGGAAGACGTAGCCCGATACCTGCAAACCTATCATCACAAAGATGAATACACATGAATATATAATATGAAAAACAATGGTTGAGACTAGGTTATCATGTGGATCTCGCTAAAGGAAGTAGCTACGACTCTATCCCAAACCATACCAAGCACATCAAATAGTAATGCAAAACATACAATGATCCATGCACATATAAATCTAGGATCAATATTGTTAGAAAACCATAACCCAAATGAAATCCTAACATATACATAAGCATCATAAAGTAACCATAAATCATATGCAAACATGAGATATAATAGTCTAAGCAATGAATCAATAACATACTGAAATGTGATACATAAATATCCTTAGGATAAACTTAAATAAACCACACATACATAAAAAGCCTAAAAGAGTCTGGAATCCACAAACTAAAAACAAAACTAAGAGGTGGGTATTACATCCTCCTCCCCTAAAACTAGGCTTACTCCTAGAAGCCTAAAACACAGATAGAGATATCAATCCCTCATCACAAAACATCCAACCAAGTTCCAATAGACTCAAAGTGTGGGTCCCATAGGACCCTTCCCAAGTCTCTAATTCAAACACTAAGGATCATTCCCCATTGTAGGAATCCAAATTTTAGTTGTTGGACCTCTACTCGCAGCTTCACTCATAGGAGTATGATACACAGGTGGAGGATGATCAAATGCTGCATATGCTCTGTGAGACATACCAACATTACCCACTGTAGGCTCAGAAGCTAATGGCCTCTGTCTTGAGAACTATGCTAGACGCTAAGGACAATTGACTACAATATGCCTAAACTATCCACAAGAAAAGAAAACTCCTCTGCTACCACCTCCTCTAACCGAAGGTGCACTAGACTAGTGAACACTGTGTTAGCTCTTTTTCTTGAAACACTTACCTAATGATGACATTATACCTTGTTTATTCAGATGCAACCTCTTTTAGGCCAGAGAAAGGCTAATTTCTAAGGATTTGATAATATCCTTCTTCATTTTTGAGCTCCACAAACTCAGGCAGGTTTTACCTTTCAAAGATTACTGATATCTCAGTCTATGTATTTGGTGGATTGTTTCATTCAATGGGTATGAACCAAAAACCTCACTGTAACAACTTATAAGACACTTTAGAGATTGCAATGATTAGTTTGAAATAGAGTATTATAAGCTAGGATATTTTTTTGAGAACATAAACCAATGAGACAAGGATTTGCATCCTTCTTCCTTTTGATTTTAGGAGGGATAACCTAATGATTCACTCTCCAAGGAATCAACAGGGTAGACACTATCCTGCTGACATAAGTCTCTGATAAGTTCAGCTCATATATTTTAGTAACAAGTGTGTTTGAAATAATTTTTAATGTTTTGAAAACTTTAGTGATGATAGATTACTAGATTCAGACCTAAATCAATGCCTATCCTTTGGGTTAAAGAGTCAAAAGCTTGAAGTTTCACAGAAACAAAATACTATAAGCTTCCTTACAACCTACATGCAATTAGGATAAGTTGCCTTAAAAATTATCTTATTACCTCTAAAATACTGTATCAAATCCTTAAATACTGATATTCTTTCTGAAACTACTCACAAAACTTAGTTCTTTACATGAAAAAAACTTGTAAGTAATTAGATAGTCACCTTATGATCAAAATGCTTCAGAGTGCCTTACAATCTTAATCATGAAAAAGCATACACAAGAAATAAAGAGACAAAAATAGAGAAGAGTAAAATTGCATCGTATTTTATTGATGTAATCCTTCTTTCATACATGAAAAATCTTTGAAGCTTGAAAGAACACAGACACAGATTTAGAAAGACAAATCCTTTTTCATATATTTCATCCTTTTTTGAAAATACAACTCTCTTCTATATATATGACTTTAACCATCTTGGAATCCTTTTCAAACGGATGCTACAAGATTCGGATGGTCTTAGAAAACCTGACCCTAAAACTACAGAAGAGACAAAAAGAAAGAAAGAGAAGAAGCGGTGGAATGACCAAGTCAAAAAAATGGAAACAAATATTCTTTATTCTTCTCCCGATCTAGCGACTTGAATCTGATAGTATACATAGTATATGGTAGAAGTTATGTCAAGTCTAGATGACCACGCTTTTAGATTTACCTACATTCTCCTTTTGCAATAAGTGTCCTCTTTATCTTCAATAGTGAGGCACCAAGTAGTCACAATTACTCATCGTCCAAGGTTTCTTCTTCAACTGTTGGCTTTTTTCTCTTAGCTGTAGTCATCACTTCCCATTCTTTAACTTCATCATCTGATGGCCACTTGAAGTCCTGAGTACTCTCTATTTGGACCTTTTTCCTATCCCATCTTGCATCAGTGATATTCTTGACATCTATTAGAAACTTGTTGATGTTAGTTTCTGCCTTGAAAGATTCGTCCAATATCTTATTGAACCCTTCTACATCCACATCTGTTCCCAAAATAAATGCCTCATCACTAGGAATTTTGTTGTCAAACTCACCCCTCCAGGCATCTAAGTCCTTTACCTGATCATCATCTCCCCTTAAGGAAGGTATAAATCTGTTAAAATCATCAGAAAAGAGGCTTAACTTTACCTCAATTTAATTCAATTTGCCCTTAAAGAATGAGAGAGAAATGTTAAGACTTTTGATCTCATCTTTAACTTCTATTACTATTTTTGGCAAATCAGATCTCAGGGCTTGAAAAGATGCTAGCTTCTCAAATAATTGCACCCTAGTAGACCTCTTAGTAAAATAGGGGTTTAGGATAGCCAAATACCCCATCACCTCTGTATGCAAAGTTGGAAATTTGTTGTAGGCATTGAGTACAACATCAGTTTTATCTCTTAGAATTTCAATTCTATGTTGTAAGACACCTTTAAATTCTCTTAAAGCAATTGCATTTCCTTTCTCTTCCTTAGCTTTCTCCTCAACCACCTCTTCAGATTTTGCTTTGTCTTCAATTTGTAGGGGCTGTGGTTGCATAGGTACATACATCACCTTAGGTTTCTCTTCCAATTCTTTCATCAATTTATTTATCATCTGATCCCATTGGTATAGTTCCATTCGGCATAATTCTCTATCTTTTGCCAATGCACTGGTCTCTTCTACCAATGTGCTACACTTATCAGACAATTGTTTAGTTTTGTCTTTATTCAAGTGAGCCTAGTGTGTCATGATTTGGGATATCTCTAAATCTCCTGTATTTTGCATTTTCCACACCATTTGGTTTCCCACCATATTCTCCTGAATATTCATCACTTGGGTCTTCTGATCTTTTGGGCACAGGCTCCACATTGCAAAGGCCTGAGACTTTGGGCTAGACCCAAATCCTTTTATTACATCACCCATCTGAACTTCACTAGCCATCTTGAGGTCTTTTTGTTTCCTTATTTGGTCAATTATGAAGGCAGATGCTAAATCCCAACCCTCAGCCAATAGTATTCCACTTCCTAGTACCAATTTCCTGCCATCCTCCGATGAGATATCCTCATTTTTAGGATCATAAGTTTGAAAAGCCACCAATGCCTCATTAGTTATGGTATCCTTGCCATCAACTATCAGTTGAGCTCTTATTTTCTCTTTCTTATACCATCTCAGGAAGTCTTTGAACTCCTCAGTTTTCACAAAGTTATCATCATTCAAAAATTCTTGTTGATGAATCAATCTTTCATCAACACAAGCCTTAAGAGGCAATTCAACCTCATCATCTAAATCAAGCTGCTATTTTTTTCCCTCCCTAATTACTTTCCTTAGGTTATGATCATATAATCTATTGTCAGGTACTAAGGCCTTAGCCTTATCTTTCTTCTTATTTTTCCCTTCAGTTGAAGGCTGACCTATCTCTAATTTCTTCCTCTTTGCAGTAGGTTCTTCTATATCATCTGGTTGGGTGACTATTGTCAAATCCACAATGTGGCCCTCTGTTCCTTGCAACTATGGCATTTCAGCAATATCTTGCTGTGGTGGAGCATAAATAGTAGGATGTGCATAATCACTGTCACTACTACTGTTATATTCAGTCTCTGAATGATCAAGTGTCTGGGCACCTTTTTTGTCAAGAACAGTATCAAATTGTTCTATGAGCACATAATAGTTGTCTATCATGGCTTTAGTCCTGTCAAAATATGGGAGATCAGGGTAAAAACCCCCAAAAGCCATCCCATTTCTCTTTAGTTTCCTCTTAAGATTTAACAACTCTTGAATCCTCAGTCTTCTCGTCTAAATATCATCTTCATCAAAGATGTTCCTTGTTGCATCTTCTTACCTCTGCTATAAAGCCTTCTAGGTCAATATATCTATAAGGGGCTACCCCCATTCTGTATCCTTCCAACCATTGACCCACTACATCAATAGCACCTTTTCCAATTATGAAGTTAAAAATTCTAAATTGCCTAGGGGTCAAAGTCCCCTTCTTATGTGGTGCAAAATGCTCATTGTCTGTCAACAATAACTGCCATATAAACTCCATTGCAGCCAATCTTGCTGGTACATAATATGGTAATAGATGAGGTGGGTGAATACGCCCATATACCTTGATGACTATGTAATTCTCTTCCAAGAAGAAATCACCCCAATTATGCTTTCCACCCCACATATCTGTGTATTCACATGGCCTAAGTAGTTGTATAACTTTCAGTGGGATTCTTGTTCTGCTAATCCCCAAACTTTGAACTATTGGATACACAATCCAATTCTAAAAAGCACAATAATCATAGTCTCGAGAAGTGTAATTCCAAACCCTCACCCAAAATTGGATAGGATTTGGTCCTTCTTGGTAGAACCTCTAAGGGGCCAAATTGTCAATATCCATGATTACAAAATTGAAATGCAACCGGAGATGCATGAGAATGGAGTAGTGTAAGAACTTGGGCTCCTTCTCCTTTGGGTCTTTCATCTTCTTCTGTGTTGCAATGAAACCCTCATGCATTTCATCAATGATATGTTGAATATAATAATAACTAGTATTGGAGTGGACCTCTTGTAGATCCAACACCATCATCAAAATGCCAACACTAATCTTCTCTGCATCACCATCTATCCCCAGCACTCTACATAGGGCGTAGGCAACATACTTGGTGTAGAAGTGTAAATCCTTGTAATAATATGGGCTGGTTTTAAACATAGGATCTAAATACTTTCTCACTTCTTTTAGCATATGTTTTAGCAACTAGCCTCTAGCAATACCAGGTTTCAAGGTATATATCTGTTGCTGCTTTGTCATGTCAATTCTAGTAGACATGGTGCTATATAAGCTGAAGGCTTGCGTGAATAAATTTCTATTTAATATCAATAGGGCAGTGCCATCATTCCTTTTGATTGTCTTGGACAAAACATCATAATGAATGGCCAGGTCTAAGAACATGTCTACATCTATGAAGACATCAGGAACAATTAATCTGGCTAAACCACATGTCCAAGGGTTTGACACTGGAATAGCCTTATCAGAATTATTATAAAAATAATTGAAAAGAGAAAAACCAATTGGTCCTAGAGTAACAGCATCTCGAACATCTCGATAATCATAAATAAGAACATTTGCATTTGCTCTTTTGTTTTGAGTTGAACCAGGAAGCAGCCTGAGGAATTCATCTGAAAAATTTACTTTTCTCTTGGCCTCATCTTCCACCTTCTCACTTTCACCACTGGTCGAGGCTATACTAACCACTTTGCTCATGTTTACAATTCTTGAATCTCTTTTTCTCTATCGATATTGAAACAAATCTAACATTGAGATTCACAGACTGCCCTGTGCACAATTCTCTGGAAACAATGAACTTCTAAACCATAGAAAACCCTGCAATTCTTTAAATTTTTACTCTATCAGACAACTCAATTCTTCACATTTTGGAATTCTGAAAGCAAGGTGAATGCAAATGAACATACCATCAACTCCTTATAGTAACCATTTGAAGTACACAACTCATGATTTTCAGAACATCAATTTTGTCTTTAATTCAACATACTACGAACATAATTGAAAACCTAGCCGTAGTTTCCTGAGTGTGACGAGAAAATCAAATTCATAAAACTGAATCCTTGACAAAACCTTATAAAATATAAATGAGCTAACATGTCTTCCTAGGATTGGCCAACTGTCATACATATCTACTACCCTTTTCTGCACAGTAATCAAAATCTCAACCTCTAATTGGTCGATGAATGATTCATACTGACATATTTGATACTGCTGCCTTTTCACAGAATTTGGTATTAAGTGACCCACGACTGCACATAATTTCTCTATATCTAATCCCAATCCTTAACCCATGATTTCTCTGGAGACATAACGAATACACAACTTTCCTTACCTTTGCTATCCATAGTCATCATTTGGCAATTACGCGATAATGAGAAAATCAAAGTTGCCAGTGGTTATCATTAACTTACATTCTTCTCTGAGACTATGTGACTAACTGTCATTGTTAACCTTCATGATTATTTCTTAGTCACCAAATGTCATCTTTCTTTTGCTAGACTGCGTGACTGCCCTTTGTCGCCCGATCGTGAAATGCAAATGCTGAGTGCCAAAAATTCTTGAGACATCGCAACAAGGCATCCTACCCTTTAATTTATCTGAGAACCTCGCGACATACCCTTAGCCACTGGGTCACGAGGAATTTTCTCCTGAGGCTCTTTTATTTTCATACTTGGCGACTATCATAGGATCTTTTAATGACTTTATCTGACGACTGTTACTTAATAGCCAAATAATTACTCATACCCTTAAAATGTTCTAAGACTTTGTGACCAACAGAAACTCCTAGTTAGTCTCATAGTCACTGAATAAAATTTTTCCTTTAAGCGATCACTTTTAAGTCCACTTACCTCCTGACATGTGTTATCTTGATTAAAAGTTGAGTTATCTAGCGACAACCTGACTGCGCTCTATCTGAAACCGCTAAAGTTTAGTCGCATAGTCTCAAAAATTTTAACTTAACTGGCATCTTTTATGGAGACTGCACGACTAAAGCCTTTATATCACACATAATGTCAGACTCATTTAGCGATTATGCAACATAAATAAATCACAATGTCTCATAATAAACCCTTGACTGCTGAAAACTTCTTGCAACCTCCCAACTTGTCTGTGGGCCCCTTGATATATTGTTGGCCTATTCAATGATTCTATGACTATGTGACACAAAGAGATTGAAATGTCTCATAATAAAAGGGCATATTTTGATCTTTCATGAGACAATGTGACAAAGGCTAATCACTAATTCTGGGATAAAAAGGAATATGCCATTTTAGGTTATGCGACTAAGCGATTAGAATGCAACTCATGACTTAAGTGAGGCAAAAAGGTAACTGAGAAACATAAGCGAACAAGACCTAAGGGTTTTTTTTCAAATTCAAACATTGAATAAGAGCTAGGGTTTCTCAGCCTTTGGGATATTCTCACAGGTTTAGACTTGACAACCTAAAACTTTAACAGGGAAAAGCATGAAAACTGAGGAACTTCTTAATTAGACAGAAGAATGAGAGGGAAGAGCACAAGGCTGAGGGAAAGAAACCAAAACCTAGAATACAACCAATAGTGGCTCTGATGAGGATTGGATAAACATGGTTTATGACAAAGAACCACAGAATCTCTGGTTGCAGACCACCACAAAAATGGAGCAGAACACCAAAAACAAGAGGGAAATATTTACAGAACTTAGAAATAGGGAAAGGAAAGACTATACATATGATACATATTCACATATGTATTTCAATGATTTTCATTTGAAAAAAGGTTTCAAAAATTTCCCATGCACAGGCAACTCAAAACCTTTTCCCTCCATATTTTTCAACAAATATGAGTCTTTGCCAAAATATTATGAGATTATATAAGGACCTAGCCATAACGACTCAAATTTCTTATGCTTACCTCTGTCTTCTACTCTTGCATTCCATTGGAGAACTAAGTCACCAGCCTGAAACTTTCTGTTAGTAGCCCTTTTGTCAAACAAATACTTCATTTTTTGCTGTAACCTTATATTCTCATTCTGACTATTTCTCCTTGTTTCAGCTAATTCTATCAGCTGTGTCATTTTGTCTTGCATTGGGTCAGAGATATCTAAATGTTCCTCTTGTATGAACTGGTAAAAAGGTAATAAATTATTCATTGGAAACCTTTCTTGTAAACCATATAGAAATTCAAAAGGGGACTTACCAGTTGCCTTCTTGATTGTTATCCTATCAGCCCAAAGAGCTAATCTCAGCTTTGTATGCCATGTTTTCTTATTTTGTTCGAAAGTCCTCTTTAGTATCTTCAATATGCTTTTTTTGCTAGACTCAGCTTGTCCATTAGCCTGTGGGTGATATGGGGATGAGTATGATATTGTAATCCCATATCTTTCACAGAAGCTCATCATTTCTTCTGATCTGAAACTCATAGCATTATCCATCACTAATTTACTAGGCACACCAAACCTAGTTAAAATGTTATCCATGAGAAACTTAGTAACCACTTTGCTTGTCACTTTCCTAGTAGGGATAGCCTCAATCCATTTAGTAAAGTAATCAGTGGCCACTAATATCCAACTATGTCCTGCACTAGATTTCTCTTAAAATTCTCCAATAAAATCAATCCCCCACATAGCATAAGGAACCTCAGTGCTCACTGGATTTAGCAACAGAGCACCTGCAAATTTTAATTTGTTGGAAAACCTCTGACATGGTTGACATTTTCTAACATGAGTATATGTGTCCTTGAACAAAGTAGCCCAATAATATCCTGACCTCAAAATCTTATGCGCAGTGGTCTTAGCAGAAAAGTGACCTCCACATTCCCCCTCATGCATCTCAGTCAAAACCTTCTCAGCTTGGTATTTGTCAAGGCACAACAATAGTATACCATTCTTATCTTTCCAAAACAAATCTCCCTAGATCAAAATATACCTATGAGTTTGTAACTTTAGAATTCTCTTTTGATTTTCAGATAAATGATTAGGGAACCTAGCACTTTTGAGAAAGAAAACAATATCAACATAATATGGTTTCCTTTCTATACTAGTAACAGCTTGGTCATGTGTTTCTATCTAGTTCAGTTGTACTAAATCTAGATTCCCTTCTGTCATAAGGTTTGCCAGGCCTTGTCCTCTTATTAGTTTGGTGATATTGATTTCAAGATTGAGCTCCTGGATTCTTGTAATCCATTTACATCTCTTACCAGTAACCTCTGATTGTGTAAGGATATCTTTTATTGTTGAATGAGGAACATAGGCCTGCACCTTAGCACAAACCAAGTAAGGCCTAAAATATTTTACAACCTTTACCAATGCATAAGCATGCTTTTCTCTTATTTCATAGTTAAGCTCTATAGCCTACAAAGATCTACTGTAAAAGGCTATGGGATGTTCAAATCCCTATTCATCCTTTTGAAGCAATATGGCAGCAATAGTATGAAATGAGGCAAATGAAAACAAAGACAAAGGCTTAGTGTAATCCAGAGATTTCAAAAATGGAGCCCCTTGTACTGCCTCTTTAATTCTTTCAAATGCTTGCTGAGCTTCCTCATTCCAAACAAACTTAGCATCTTTCTTTAGCTATTTTACAATGGGTTTAACAATTTCTGCAAAATTTACTATAAACCTTCTAACAAAATTTATCTTCCCTAAGAAGGACTAAACACCTTTTAAATGTTTTGGAGAAATTAACCTTTGAATTGCTTCCACCCTCTTAGGGTCTATCCTTACCCCTTCCCTAGACACTATATGTCCCAGCAACTTCCCCTCTTTGACTGCAAAGTGACACTTCTTAGGGTTCAATGAAACACCATATTCCAATGCTTTATTAAAAATCTTACCCAGATGGTCACAATGATCAATAGCCT